>JAODAL010018685.1:0-74101 GCA_025379985.1 Phyllomedusa bahiana | reverse complement strand
TTTCCCAAAGCGGGAGGGCCGAGTTTGAGGATCCCTTTGCTTAGATTTTTTCGTCTAACTTTACAGCATTTAAAAGACTTTTTTTTACAGCTACGTTGTCCAAAAATTTTTTGGCGATTGTTTTTGACAACATGATAAAAGAAGACCTCTTTATACAAAGCACAGCCCTAGCGAGATCACATGCCAATTGTTAGATAAGGGGCGGAAGTATTTAAGAACAGTCTAAAACACATAATAAGTGTGTTGTAAATCATGTCTGCCCGTATTTAACTGCAAATACTTCAATAATAAATGTCGTTCACTGTGTATAAATTCCATGACCCAAACAAGCTCCTGTCCTCAAAATAGAAAGTGGTTTCCAGCTTCCAGCAGCTCTTTCTGATGTTATATGGAAGGACGCACTTTATCTTTTAGTTATCTGCTTCATTATCTTTAATCTTCATTACTCATTATGTTGATGACATTTTGGGGGCTTCGGAACCAATTATCAGTTTCCCATAGAGTTCTGGTTTTAACATACAATGGTCGTCCTGGAACCAGTACATATTATACATTGAGGGATCAATCTATATATAACATAATATACAACATTGACTGATGCCATTAAAAAATACAACTTGTCCTTGCAACTTGTCTTCATACTGTTGACAGTCTCATAAAAGAAAGTTATTGAACTTGGACGGTGGGGGTGCAAAAAATGAAGACGTAACTGTCAAAACTGGCTGTGTCGATGGGGTTAAAAAACCAAGGAAATAATCCATGTTCTGTGCTTCCTCAAATATTAGGAAATGACTAATATATAACAACACATCACAAATCTATCGCTGTCTACCAACTCGAAACGCCCTAGAATTAGATGTCCGCTTTATCTGGTGTGTAATCATTTATGATTAAAGTTTATTTTAACTTTTATGGCCTTAACATACACTCAGATATTCCCCTGTTTGATTATAATCATATGAGTGCAGTCAGATCAATTGCAGTCCCTCTGTACTGTGAATTCGATAGTGAATTGCCACATTTCATGGCATCAGTGTATCCCTGCTGTGCATAACAGTGTTATGTGACATAGGTTGGGATTACGACATTTTGACCTTGGCAGGGACTGATGGGATTGTAAAAATGTGAGATGTGCTGAGAGACATGACAGCTGAGAGCTAGTGTGCTCTTAGAGAAGAACTATCCTTCAAAGAGGTGTCCAGTAGTAAGGATATGTGTAAATACATTTAACCCAAATGAGCCCAGGATATGAAAGAACCCAGCCTTGTAAGACCATAGAAGTCTCTGAAATGAAAGATCTAAAATAAAATATTGAGGTCTGAATACTGATCATAACAGCAACTGATGCTGAAGCAAAGACTCGTGCCTCTCAATATCCGATTCACATGCTGCACAAAAAAAATTAGCAACAAAATTCTGAATGTGGGCTGAATGGTAGATTTCATCTATAATGTAGATATCCACAAGTTTATTTGGTTACAATGAACGCCATCCACGTGATGAGAAGGCTGCAACTGCTGCATCTAGCCTTAGATCAGATGACATTATGGCAATAACATATTAACAACAAACTTAAAGGGGTTTTGCCACGATGTAATGATGACTGTGGGAAATTATTTTCTTTTAAAAATTTTTAATTAAAAGTGGCCCGGTTAGACCACACATGGAATATTGTGTACAGTTTTGGGCACCAGTGCACAGGAAAGACATTTTAGAGCTTGAACAGGTACAAAGGCGGGCAACAAAAATAATTAAAGGACTGGGTGGACTGCAAAACCCAGAAAGATGAGCAAGATTAGGGTTTATTAGTTTAGAGAAAAGACGGGCTTCGGGGGGACATAATAAATATGTTTAAATCTTAAAGGTCAATATAGAGATCTCTCTCAAGATTTATTTATCCCCGGGGCCTGTTTCTAGAACAAGGGGATCCTTTACGTCTTGAGGAACGAAAGTTTCTACAAAACATAGAAAGGGTTTTCTTTACTGTTAGAGCAGTGAGACTGTGGAATTCTCTGCCAGAGAAACTTGTCATGGTGAATTCAATAACAGAGTTCAAAATGGGTTTGGATGCATTTCTGGAGCGTAATAATATAACAAGTTATAGTGACTAGGATTCAGGAGAGGGGTCATTGATCCAGGGATTTTTCTGATTGCCAGATTGGAGTCGGGAAGGAATTTTTTACTAAAATGAGGACAATTGGCTTCTACCTCATTGGTTTTTTTTGCCTTCCTCTGGATCAACACCTTAGCCCAACAGGCTGAACTGGATGGACGTCTTGTCTTTTTTCAGCCTTACAAACTATGAAACTATGACCACAGTATCTAAATTATTAGTGAACTGGCTGTAATAGGAGATGAATGGAATCACTATATATGTTTTATCAAACTCTTTTTCTGAGTATAAAAATAAAAACCTTGTGATACCTTACAGTGGAAGTGCTACTACATCTTTGCATCTCCCTTGGTTTTTAGACTGCTGCTATAATAGTGGATCAATGGGAGCCAGAAAACTATGCTTCCAAGTGACGCTGCGGCCGTTTTCTACACTAGGCACAACTGGCGTAAAACACAGTAGGGGCAGCAGTGAGGACAGTTCAACAGGAAAGACATTAAATTAAGGGGAACACAAAAATACAACAAGGGCTTGTCCCCACGGCAGGGTTTTCAGTCAGTTTTACATACAGCTTTTGGATTTGAAAACCATCTGTGAACAGGCTGTCAACATTTTACATTGATTTTAATAGAAAATCCGTGTAGCAGTCTCCACGGCGTAACGAAAAACGTAGAACATGTTCTTTCTTCCCCTCGGTTTTCGGGTAGAACATGAATATGTGGGTGCGAAGGCGGGCGGCTTGAATTCACAAACTGTGAAGAAAAGCCGTCCCCCTGCATGCCAAAAAAAGACTAAATACTGGTTGGAAAATCTGACTGGTATTTTGTCTTTGACGTGTTAACGCACCCTTAGGGGGAAGGAGAAAAAGGAAACCTTTATCCCCAGTGGGGGAGGTTTTAGAAATGGGAATCCCACCTATCAGACAAACATAGAAGATCTTGTGGATATAACCTAACATGTCTTTGTAGGAATACATATTTAAAGATTAAGGGCGAGATGTCCAAAAATTGGCGGTGCTACATCAGTTTTTAGGCGCATTAAATAAGCGTAAAGTGCGCCAGAAAGTCTGACCCTATCAAAAATTTGGCGTCAGGTATACCTTATATCGTTAACATAATGCGCCTAAAAATTATGCGCTCAGCGCCTCCATAACGAAATACGCCTATTGAAGCGCATAGCACATCATTACAAGTGTATATTTGTTAGGCGCATTTCATATACTTGTAATGATAAGCTATGCACCTCCGTGCGTGATGTGCCTCCATAGGGGCGTTACATACGCTTCTAATGATATGCTATGTGCCGCAATTTGCGTTAATCGCGGCACAAAACATTTCATTGGTAGAGTATGTAATGCCCCTATCGAGGCACATCGCGCACGGAGGCGCATAGCTTATCCTTACAAGTATATGAAATGTGCCTAACATATACTTATAATGCGCCTAACACATACTTAAAAAGTGAAATGCGCCTAACACATATACACTTGTAATGATGTGCTATGTTCCTCAATAGGCGTATTTCGTTATGGAGGCGCACAGCGCATCATTTTTAGGCACATTACAATGTGCCGGTCCCGGCATACAATGCGCCTAGTTTTGGTGTACGACAATTCATTTGCATCCAAAATATGGCGTCAAAAAAGGTTTTAGTGCAATATAGACCAAAAAACTGGCGTTGGCTTGTTGGGAAATGTCGCCCTAAGATGTTTGAAAAATCTAAATTATGTCCACCATTCTGAAGAATAGTTTAGGCACCCTGTCATAAAATGGCACATAAAAAACACATAATACCATGAAAAATGATCAACAGTCAAAAGTCTGTATAACGGAGTTCTTTCTTTTACAATTTGCACATACATTACTTCCTACCACACATAAAACGGAACTAGTAGAGATAGTAAAATAATTCTCACATACACAGCACATCAGATTGTGCATTTCCATCCTGAGTGTGGATAGAGAACAGAAGTTTAAATGTCACTTATTTCTATAAGGATGTCATACTAAATAATGACATTTGGACTCGGGTTTAATGATAATGGTCTTTTCCTTGGGAGGTCCTGAATTTGCCTAGCACCATTTGGTCTGCAGTCACATCAACTAACACACATGCTTGATGAATGTGTCAGAGCAGCTGAAGCTTCACTCTTTACAGATTCCTTGAATTCACATCATACCGTTACCACCAACTGTATCAACCTGCATCGGTAATGGATGCTCTCATGCCAAGGGACACATTGCTGTCATATGCTCAACATATTCTGTTTTGAAGCAAGATATTTTATCTGGTACTCATAGTCATAGCATTGCCTTGCACCATATGGTTGTATGTGATGCTGGGATGACTGTGAGGCATTTAGACTTGGAGCTGATGCAAGCTTTATGCAACATCTTAAAATATTGTGGGCTCAAAAACCATTTTCAGCAGTGAAACATGTCACGTTTCAGTGAATAACTTTGGGTTATTCAGCTTGTAAAAAGATATCTTGGGCGCAGTTTTATCTGAATGGACAGTACCAAGATCTTTTGTTATTTTTTTATGTACATTGGGGAATAATTTATGTTAAGAGGAATAAAAGTTTTGCCATCATCATAGATGTGGATTCTTTACGGTAAGGGTAGTAAGACTATGAAACTTGTTGTGAGGGTGGCCCTATTGAATTTTAAGAAAGGTCTAGATGCTTTTCTTCAAAAATATAATGTTATGTGATGTTATATTACATTATGATATGGGTACTAGACTAAAAAAAATGTGTAGTCCTGCATCTACTAAAAGGAAAAAATAAAGATAAAAACATTTATTTTAATTACATATTATTAAAACTTTCACATGGTGTTATAGCAGTTCCTGTTTCCTGATGCATTTTGGACCAGTATGGTCTTTATTTATCATACCATAAATACTTTACCACAAATAAGGACCATACTGGTCCGAAACAAAAGCTGCTATAACGCCATGTGCGATTTTTAATCGTACATAATTAAAAGACTGTATGGGTACGAAATGCGTCGGAAATACAGAAACTGCTGTAACACTGTCTGTGCTTTATAATAATATGTAACTAAAAGACTGTTTTAATCTTAATTTTCCTTTTTGGTGATTGCTGGACTGCACTATATTTTTTTGGGTCAAGTACTTTTGTCGGTGGTCCATGGACTTGTTGGTGACATTGGATTTGATTACATTATATTTGTTTTAAGCTCCATTGTCCTATGCCAAGGTGAGCTGTGCTTCCAACTATATTTTGACTATGGGTACTAGAATCTAGAGATGGGACCTTGATCCAGGGATTTATTCTGATTGTCATACTGGAGTCGGTAAGGAATTTTTCCTCTGGTATAAGACAACGTGTGTTTGCCTCATGGGGGCTTTTGCCTTTCTCTGGATCAACACGGTAGAGTTATAGGTTGCAGTTGATGGACATGGGCCTTGTTTTAACCTATTTAACTATGTAATTATATTACAAGAGAATGTGCAGGTGGATAATGTCTGTCTTTGTTGTAATGGTTATTATTAGTGTATGGTATAAATTCATGAAATCTTTACTAGAAACTATATGTATTCTTATCTCCAACTGAAATGTATTAGTGATATGAAAACAACTGAATTCTTCTGGCTTACTAGCTCCCATGCCATAAAACACAAAACCCATATAATCAGTTTATAATCAAGAGTCCCGTTGACGCAGCAACGTTGCACGATACAATGCAAAGACAATTCAGATGATAACTATAAAGTATGAAAGGATAAACTCAACCTCGTGCCAGTAGAATAATTGGGGAAGATTTAATAAATGCAATTTAAACATTTTTTTTTAGCATGAACGCCATATTTATCAACCCCCCACAACTCTTATGACAACTATAACATTTTCAGAGGTGTAATACTCTTTATGACTGATTAAAAAAACCTTTCTGCCAGTGGCAGTGCACTATGCTTATTGAGTGGGAGCTATAGGATATGTATTTTGCAGCACATATTATTCAGCTGGGCTGAGCTATTGAACTTTAGTAATGACTGTATAGATTCATATTATCTTCTCAAAATGTGTATGTGATAGACATTTCTTGAGTAATAGACCTGCTCATTATACTGACAAGCCTTTATGAATATGCAGATTATTTTGTGACATATCGACCCTGCAGTTCCTGTTTCTTAATGTAATTGATGTGCTTACCTACAGAAATCTCTACTCGTTAATTTGTTCACTTTCCCTCTCCTCTTTATTAAATGACTGTTTCCTGCTCTTCATTCCGCAGTCAATTATGTCCCAGTTTCTCCATAATTAGTATGTTATAACAAGCTAAGTCTAGGCACATTTCACCACTGAAGTCATCAATTGCCTACCTACATAGAAGCGATATAGTAGAAGACCTTCAAAATTGATTTCTGTTTTATTATTTTTACCATATTATCATTTTAACTCCTCATAGGCATAGTTACTTTAGACTCTTAAGATGCAGCCAATTTGTAGCCTCTGACAGCCATAACTGTTAGTGTGCACATTTTTTAGGGGGTAGGTTTACTTGGATGTGGTTTTGTTTTCATACATTTCTCAGACAACCAGTACCCAAGCCCTAACTCTGGCATTTGCTGCAAATTCCAAGGTCAAGCTCTAACTTCCTTACTTACTTGTGCTGGAGAAAATTACAAAACTATCTCTGAAGGGTTTGGACTCTACAAATCCAACCTCTAAACAAAATGCCTTTCTCACATTAACTAATTGTTACGGCAGGAGGAGTGGATCCACTGGACCACCGCAAGCAATGGTGACGGCCACGCCAGGGAGTGGGGTCTAAGTAGGTCCCGGTTTTCACCAGGAGTTCGAGCAGGTCGCTACCCCTAACGTGACGGGCTTGCACTGGCGGCCGAGGTGCAGCATGGTCCCTAATCGAGAGACAGAACTCGTAGTCTGGGACAAGCGGTAAGGTCAGGGCTGGCGGCACAGGTTCGTGGTCGGAGGAAGTAGCGGTAGGTCGGAAACACGGATAAGTCAGGAACGCACAAGGAATGCTTTCTCTATGGTACTGGGCACATATAGATCCGGCAAGGAAGTGTCGGGGGTGATACTGTTATATAGGGTCAACGTCTGGCAATTAGCCAATTACCGGCGCGCTGTCCCTTTAAATCTGTGAGAGCTGCCGCGTGCGCGCCTTTGAGGGCGGTAGCGTGCACAGCAGCTGGCCGAGAGAAGCGAGGACTTCAAAAACGTAAATCACCGGCACACGTTTAGACGGTGCAAAGCCTAAATGTCGATATCAAAATTGCAAATGTAGGCAGCACTCTAATTTCATTCAGCAAAAATAATTCATCAGTGAGATGGCTATATTATATTGGCTTCTTTATTGCATCAAATTTGTAGACATAATTCTTCAAGCTTCACCATCCCAGACATATAATTAAAAACATTTAGACATAGATTTCTTTCACATGACGTTTTGGTCCAATGTGGACCTTTCTCAACAGAATTCTTATACTTTTCTTACTCTTAACTCGAGTTCCAGCTCATATTACTGTGTAATATTATGAGACATTCATCATGCCTTATATCCGTATGTGTCGGTATATATACGATATTCGCTGTTCCTCTTGTCAAATACTAATCCCGGTCATTCATCGTGTCCTGTTCCCGTATGTACCAGTGTTTTGGAATGGCCAAATCAAAGTCCTGTCCTTAATCTAATAGATATTAACTTGTTTTGTATGGAGCCATTCCTTCAAGTTGATGTGCGGGACAAAAATGTTCAGATGCAGACACTAACCTCAAAGGTTCGCATACTTTTGTTGCTCACAGATATATGATACTGGATCATTTTCATTAATGAATAAATGTATAAGTCCAATATTTTTTAAAACTTTGATTGATTTGGTTTTCTTTATCTACTTTCAGGACTTGTATGAAAATATGATCTACTTTTAGATCAAATTTATGCAGAGCAGAAAATTATGAAGGATTCACTAACTCTTAAGCACCTCTGTGGTGTAGTATTGTGTATGTTTTCATTTTCTGTGTTGTGAACAAGCTTAGTGTGTATGCTAGTATAAGATACCATAGAAAATAATTGTTATGCCTTACACATGCATTCAAGGGTAGGGGTAATGTTTTTAACAACAGTTTTTCCTAGATGAATGTCAAAGATATACAGTGGGAAAATAAGTATTTGAAACCCTGGCAATTTTGCAAGTTTTTCCATCTAAAAATAATGGAGAGGTCTGTAATTTTTATCGTACGCACACTTCTACTGTGAGAGAGAACCTAAAAAAATCCAGAAAATCACATTGTAATTATTTTTAAATAATGAATTTGCATTTTATTGCATGAAATAAGTATAAAAAAATAGAACTTAATATTGGGTGCAGAAACCTTTGTTGGCAATTACAGAGGGCAGACGTTTCTTGTCGTTCTTGACCAAGTTTGCACACACTGCAGCAGGGCTTTTAGACCACTCCCCCATACAGATCTTCTCCGGATCTTTCAGGTTTCAGGGCTGTGACCGAGATAAATTGAGTTTCAGCTCCTTCCATAGATTTTCAGTTGGGTTCAGGTCTGGAGACTGGCTAGGCCACTCCAAGTCCTTGAAATACTCCTTAGTTGCCCTGGCTGTGTGTTTCGGGTAATTATCCTGCTGGAAGACCCAGACACGACCCAACCTCCTGAGGGCCAAAATCTCACGATACATAGCCCCAGCCATTCTCCATTCAATACAGTGCAGTCTTCCTGTCCCCTTTGCAGAAAAGCACCCCCAAAGTATGAAGTTTCCACCCCCATGCTTCAGAGTTGGGATGGTTTTCTTAGGGCTTTACTCATCCTTCTTCTTCCTTAAAGCATAGCGAATGGAGTTGATACTAAAAAGTTCTGGTTTTTTTCTAATCTGACCACATGACCTTCTCCCGGTACCTCTGGATCATCCAGATGGTCATTGTTGAACTTCAAACGGGTCTGGACATGTGCCGGCATTAGCAGGGGGACCTTGCGTGCCCTGCAGGATTTTAATCTATGACGGCGTGTGTGATATTAACAGTGATTTTCAAGACTGTGGTCCAAGCTCTTTTCAGGTCATTGACCAGGTCCTCCCATGTAGTTCTGGGTTGATTCCTGACCTTTCTCAGAATCATCCTTACTCCATGAGGTGAGATCTTACATGGAGCCACAGACTGAGGAAGATTGACCGTCATCTTGTGTTTCTTCCATTATCTAATAATTGCACTAACAATTTCTGCCTTCTCACTGAGCTGCTTGTCTACTGTCCTGTAGCCCATCTCAGCCTTGTACAGATCTACACTTTTGTCCCTGGTGTCCTTAGTCAGCTACTTGGTCTTGGCTTTGGTGAAAAGGTTGGAGTATGATTGATTGAGTATGTGGATAGGTGTCTTTTATACAGGTAATGAGTTCAAATAAGTGCAATTAATCCAGGTAATGAGTAAAGAGCAGGAGGGCTTCTTAAAGAAAAACTAACAGGTCCGTGAGAACCAGAATTCTTGCTGGTTGGTAGGTAATCAAATACTTATTTCATGCAATAAAATGCAAATTAATTATTTTATCATACAATGTGGTTTTCTGGACTTTTTTTTTACAGACCACTCCAAATTTACCAGTTTCAAATATTTATTTTCATCACTGTATGTGCACAGTACCTGCATATACTTCCAACTAAAATTATTATAATATTCAAAACATACTATAAATTGTTGTAGAATCTGAATAATACAATAATTATTCAGTCTAATTGTAATTTCATATAAATTAACTACACCTGTGTGCCATCCTAGGCTAGAATTTTAAATTGGTTTAAAATACCTGTCTTCGAAAACTGACTTCTTGACCTAGATGTTCATATTCAAGCCCAAAGGTGTATAGCCTATTTTGTTAAGACCCCATTCATATCTCGTTTTGGCAGTCCATGTGTGGTATCCATTTGGAAACCATAAAAGTTTTCCCAATGAATACCACAGCTGGGCTATAGGCTATTATTGGGCACACATAGTACTAATTAAACTGTTCAGCTTATTTAGCAAACAAGTACTACTGCTTTGGACACAAAAGAGAATACCACTAACAGGCTACCAAAACGAGATGTGAATAGGGTCTAAGGGCGCCTTCCACCGGCACAGGACAAATACCTGTCGGTTTAGCGATTAGCGGAGAAAAGCCCTCCCCCTTCACATTCACTTGTTCATATTCTGTCCGAAAACCGGACGGAAGAATGAAGAAGCACAATGGGTTTTCCATAGCGGCCCGTGTAAAAGTTTGCGGCCGGCTTTTCAGACGGTTTGCAAAAGCGCAAACCGTCTGAAAAAACAGCCGCAAACCAGTGCCGTTGGGACATGGCCTAAGAAGTGCACTGTATAAAGACAGGACAGATGATTGATGTGCATGGTGCTTCACAGCAAATCTCCAAGCTTTTTGCCACTTCCCCCAAATACAATTATATGCACAATTATGTCTCAAAGACATCCACAGAATATACCTTTCTCATACTGTAGAAAAAGCCCAAACTCTTATTGTTTCTTATATACAGTATGCTTTAATATTGCAACTTACTAATTGATCTTCATCTCTTCAAACTCTCCTCTCTCTAGTCGGCCCTAAATACAGCAGCCAGACTCATCTTTCTCTCCAGTTGCTATATAGGTTCTTCTACCCTGTGTCTTTATGTTGTGACAATGGCACAAACAAGGAAGGAGGTAAGGGACCCCTGTATATTAAATAGGTGCAGATTCTAAAGTTGGAAACTGCATCCATCGTACCCTTTTTTTGCATAAATGTCCAAGATGGGAATACTGCTTTACATTGCACTTTCATAGGTTTTGAAATGCATATGGATTATTGTTTAGGGTTCCAATGATTCCTATGCTTTGGACAGTCCCTGCTCATTAAAAGGATCTTTTGACAATAGGTTGATCACAAAGTGGCCCCTGCTGATAGCCCCAGCAAATAGCTGTAATTTGTAGGAAAATCTGTAAGTGAACAATATCTCTACAGCGCCATCACAGGATAAAGTAGGCATTACACAGATCTCATTCAAATCAGTGGTCTATTTGTGTAGTGCATCACAGGATAGGTCTTCCAGAGAAAGAGATGCTTTTTATAATTGCTCTCCACTCTACCCAACAGATGACAGTCATCAACAGAGGATCTCTATGAACTTAGAATTTTATAATAAAGTATATAAAAATGGGTTTGCTAAACTGGATTTTGCCTTTAAAGCGGTTGTCTCACTACAAAGATTGCTTTTTATGTTAAATATCTTGCAAAAACAAGTCATTTTGCAATATGTGTCCATTAATAGTGTCCTACCTACTCGGAGATATCCCCTCTTGTATGGGCTGCATCCGCTCCTGAGGTCGCTATAGCTACAGACCTGTTCAATCTCTCATGATAGGCTGCCAGCACTGGACACTATAGCTACAGACCTGGCTTCTACTGCAGCCTAGTATAAGCCAGTAAACGCCAGTAAACTCATATGTATAGATTGGATGATTTTTATACAGCAAAGTATGCATATATGTTCGCTGTTATTATGTTTATATTGGCGCTGGGATGTTGCACCGTCGAGTAGCGTTTTGCTCTGGACGGTGTCTGCGCATGTACATCCGTCGCACCTCTGCAGTTATGTGGTGTTAGTGGCGCCTCACTTACCCACCAAAAGGGGGCGACCTGCTCTTCCCATGTGAACTATCTGGGAATGAGAGATCTCTACTCCCTCTGCGGGCCTGAATTGATCTCCGTGGGAGGGAGGGGGAGGGGGGGGGGGGGGTGACAGGAAGTGATGTTTTGGTTTGTGAGATCACGTCCGGTGGTATCCACTTTAAAGATCTCCATGGGGAGCATGGTTGCATGGCAGTATCGTCCACACTGAGGCATCAGTCACATCATCAATCTGTATCTTATTGGATTATCTTGACGGCATTACCACCATTAAGGATATCATTGTAAGTATCTTTATCTATTAGTCTATGTATGCTGTGATTTTAGTCTTGTTGGCTAAATAGTTCTCTTGTTACCCCTGATGAACCCTATAGAATTTTTGGGGGAAACGCGTCGGGTCTTGAACAAATCACACGGGTTTTTGAAGTAATGATACAACAGAACATTGTTTTTTTTTTTGTTTATGGGTCTTGAACAAATCACACAGGTTTCTGAATCAATGATGCAACAGAACGTTGTTTGTTTTTATTTTTTTTGTTTTTTTTTTCTTGTTCTGTACATGTGACTAAAAAGAATTATTTTATGTGGATAGAATTGTTTCTCCTGGAGTTCTATAGTAAATTTGGGAGTCCTGCTGGTATCCTTTTAGGAACTGTTTAAGGGGTCTGACCTAGGGTGCGCTCTCAATAGGCGGGGCCGCTCCTGTTGGTGCGACTAACTCTCTGCCGAGGGGGCAATTTTTCACCCTTGGGTCAGTACCACCTATATTGGATATTTAGATTTAGAGGAACCAGCATTTCTTCCTCTCTAGCAGAACAAATTTTGGTGTTTGTTGCTGTGGGTCCTCCATTTTGGAGGGCATTCTTTTAAGGCATATCAAGTAAAAGTTATTTTTTAATTGGGTTTTTTTCTTCACTGTGAATTTCAGCCTAGTATAAGCCAGTAAACGCCCCTGAATTCAAAATGAAACCAAGAGAACAGGACTGAAGTAAGATCATTCAATATAGTGAGACAACCCCTTTAAGGGATAGTCCAGGATTAGAAAAATATGACTGCTTTCTTTGAAAAGCTGCATCATACCGGTCAATGGGTTGTTTCTGGTAGTGCAGATAAAAGTGACTGTGGCTTAGCTGGGATACCACACACAATCTGTAGACAGATGAGAGGCTGTTTTGCTAGAAAGCAACCATGTTTTTTAACCCCTGTACAAACTGTTTAAAAGTGTTTTGGTGATGATGTTGTTCTGACAGTCCATACATCCTGGAATGATTTTAATTAATTATTAAGTTCGATATGAACTGTGATATAGGGCAATGTCGCAGTGCAGAGAGAAAATGTGTGATGAATACCCATTAAGTTTTTCACAATCTTTTGTTAACTTAAGGATGACAGGTTTGCTTTAGGACAACCAGTAACTCTCCCCTTCCTCTGTAACCGGCCTAGAGGGAGCCTCACTTCCTGTTTAGCTTCTCTCCGAAAATAATGGAAAAAAAGCTTCTACTGTTTCCTCTCACCCAAAACAACAATGCTCTGTCTAGGTTATAATAGACCTTGAGCTAAAATTATAGCTCTTGTCATCCATCAGGCTCAGACAATGGCTGACCCCTAGACCACCGGATTTGCACGTCACAATTTGCAGATTCCAACAAATATTACCCTCTCCTCAGCAGATCATAATATATGGAGATGTGAAATCTGAATAGTATAAATAGTTGGCAGAAATGAATCACTAATGGGCTAAAGGCCTTACCTTGTCTACTGAAAACTGTTCATTCAATTAATTTTAATTGTTGAAAATATGAGTAAATATAGTTGTAGGATATACAGAAAAAAATAAAAAATAAATGTTTATTTGCAATGTTAAAATTAAGGATCTGCTGATTTCTCCCCCCCTGCACACACTTCCCCTTACAAAAAAAGTCTAATTAATGAAAAATATATATGACGTTCTAATATACTTAAAAGTCCTTATAAAAATAGAAATAGGTATAGTGAACCCACAGCACTCCTTATATGATGCATTATATGAAGAATGTCATGGAGTGACTGTACTTATTTTAAGTTTGATTGGAAACCATTTCCACTGAGCACCCAACGTGAACTAACATACTGGTGTGCAGGTGACAACTTCTATACAACTTTAAAAATAGAAAAAAAAATGATTTGCCTTATTATTGCTTAGATTAGTGGTGGACAATCCAAGATTATGTGCCCCTAAAGTCCTTCCAAGCACCACACATTATATTAAATGTCCCATGTCCCCCATTTAACACCGTGTGAACATACCCTAATTGTCTAGATAAAGAAACTGAACAAATTCTGGTGGCAATAAAAAATTTGTTAGGGTATGTTCACACGGCTTAATTGCGGCAGATGTTCGGGAGTCGCGCTGATCGGCGCATACACCCGCGATGCGGGGGGGCCGGCAGTCCGTCGGCCCCATAATCATGCATTACTATCGCGCCACGAATAAGTGACATGTCACTTATCTCCCCGTGCGTACAATACGATCGTATTGTACGAGCGGGGAGAGGAGGCGTAATCCATAGTTCTCTATAAGAGCTATAGATTACTGTAATTATGTGGCGCATTTCGCTCGTATTAGAGCGCAGTACGCCGCAAAATAGGCAGCGAAATGCGCCCCAAAATGAGCTGTGTGAACATAGCCTTAACAGTCCTTCATCGCTGAGCAGCATCTGAGAGAGGAATCATTGTCCGTAAAAGAACCCCAATTGAATTCTAGGGGCTCACACAGAACCCAGTCAGAACCCTTAGGCCATGTCTACACAGCACAGAATTACAGACGGAATTTTAAGCAGATTTGCAAAAATCCATCTGTAACCCAATGCCCATAGCCCGAAATAGAAAATCTGTGCTGTAGTCTACACAGCACGGATTTTCTACTTTCGGCTTTCTAAACCGCCAGCCCTCTGCCAGAAGATAAGACATGTACTATCTTCCGGTGGATTCCCAGTGGATGCCCATAAGTCAATGTACCATGGTTTTTAGCTCAAACCCGTATAGCAATGTTAAAATGCTGTTGGATTTTGGACGGCATTTTAACATTTGCTGGGTAGACGTAGCCTTGAAGTTAGCAGACAGATTGACATAACAACTTCAATTGATATAGGATCTTCAGTGACTTTTGAAATAAAATTGCTGAGCCTCTTGGCTGCCTTGATTCCTTGCTATATACAGGGTGATTCAAAATGGCCAGTGCCTATGGTAAAGGCCCTTGGTAAAGTAACACCAGTGTTAAATGGCCGGTGACTAAAATCACAGCAAAACTACTTTATCACTCATAGTAACCAACCAAAGCACAACTTTCATTTTCAAGAGCCAAATGTACAATATGCTGACATAGTGTAAGATAAGATAAAGACATGGAAACAAGAGAAAGCTTTTTGTTTGTTTGGAATTTGCAAGAATGGGGTTTACAGGATACTACAGCGAATTTTTCAGAATAAATGTGATAAATGTGCTCGGCAAAAAACTGCATTTCATTAGGGGAAGCAATTCAAGACCACTGGGTGTTTAAAGTTCATGATAAATTCCGGGTTGTCCATGGATTTCAGAAGAACCGAATCCTAGCTTTGTACGAGCATAGTCCTAGAAAGTCGACCAGGCTGACCAGGATGTAACTACAGGTGCCAAAAACCATCCTTTGGTGAATCTTACAATAATGTCGGCATTGCAAGCCATACAAATTACATTATCTTCAGGGTAACCAGACTCCAAATTAAAATGCCATGATTTTGGCATTAACTTGCTGTACCGATTGGAAGAGGATTAATTTTCTGACATCCTGGTGTTCAGTAATGAGGCTACCTTTCAGCTCAGTGGGAAGGTTAGTCTCCACAACTATAGAGTTTAGGGCTGAGAAAACCATGTGCCCAACCGACTCTCAGCCTAAGTAAACGTGAGCATGCGCAAAGTCTATAGTCCCTTCTTTTTGGTTAGGATACTTTCACTGGCTTGGATGCATTTCTGGAGCATGATAATATAAAAAGTTATAGTGACTAGGTTTCTGGAGGAGTGTCTGGATACATTTCTAGATGTAATATAGCAAGTTATAGTGACTAGGATTCTGGAGAAGGGTCTGGATACATTTCTAGATGTGATATAGCAAGTTATAGTGACTAGGATTCTGGGAGGGGGTCGTGGATCCAGTGGATTTATTCTGATTTGGCCAGATGGAGTCGGAAGGAATTTTTTCCTAAATGAGGACAATTGGGCTTATATATGGGGGTTTTGCCTTCCTCTGGATCAACACTTTAGCAACACTTTAGCACAATAGGCTGAACTGGATGGACGTATGTCTTTTTTCGGCCTGACAAACTATGAAACTGGCTGCTCCTACCTCAATATGTTGAAAGAATGGCTGATAACGTAAGATCTGCCAAATGTAGTCTATCAGTGGGATGCTGCACTTTTCCATTTAGATGTTCGCTGATAGCTAAATAAACTATATCAGAACATTGGATTTGCTGTGCTGGAAAAAACATTTTACCAGTGTTGCACTTCCCTCTACAACTGCCAGATCTAACACCCTGCAACTTCTTTCTCGGGCTACATTAAGGACTCAGTATATCAAGCACAGGATCTGGACAATCTGAAACAACACATCTCTGAAGCAGTGGAGTCCATATCTGAGGATAAGCAGGCATGCCTCTGGGCAGACCTGGACTACCACCTAGACATCTGCTGTGTCAAATCACATTGAACATTAATAGGGTATTGATAAAAATTGCACAGATGCTATTTTTAAATTCAAAGAACAGGTTTTATTGAAATACAAAATTAACAAAATAGAGAACATGTACGAGTAGAGTAAAACAAATGTAACAAGAAATATCATGGATCAAAGTCACACAAGTGTGGGTTTCCACACAAACAGAATTGAGGTAAAAGATGACAATAACACAGTAGTTATATATGTAACTTAGGAAAAATAACAATCAAATAAATGTTTAGCAATGTCTTGCTGTGACAGTTTTAACGTTTTTGAAACAGGGCATGTCAAACCCACAGACACAATGAACGCTCAAAGAGAAAAAGAAAGAAAAAAAGGGGGGGGAGGGGGGCGGAGGGCAAGTATATATCACAAAGGTGATCCCTCCAGGCCTGCAACAAAGTCACCACCTAGGCCCCAAGCCAAGCACCTCCTCGTCAGCCGGGCACTGCACAGATGCTATTTTCTTAGTCTTTTCATGTTTAGAAATTAGTGTTCCATTCTCTCGGTTTTGGATACTGAAGCTATAATTTTTCACCATCTTTTGGAATCACCCTGTCTAGTGGCACCTAGGCATATGGCACAGCACAGGAGGTGGGGTATGTGCCATTCAGCATAGCTCTAAATAATCAGGTTGTCCATGCTATGGGTATTGTGCTTATTTTCATTTTTAGAAGCTTAGAAAACAGAATGTAACAATTTTGAGCCACAACTCAACCTGAGAATAGGCAAAAAGATAAGCAAAAATGGCCAGTAAGTATTAAAATATATGCATCATTTTAAGGAAAATAATACAATTTTCCTAAGTGCATAAATAGGATGTGAGCATTATCCAGAAAATGAAACAGAGGGATATATGGGCCAATAGCTTACATGCACTGCATGCCATTAAACAACTTCTACTGCTCTGTATAAAAGTTGCAGATACTTTTAAGGACTGATCTGTAAGAAGGGGGTTTACAGAACAGTTTCCTGTTTTGTCGAGTTGAGCCACTTCCATATTTCACAGCCACACTGCAGCTGGGTAGATGTTGGTTGCTTATTCACTTTGCCGGAAGCTGTAGTGGACATGCTGTGGTCTGTACTTCCTCTGTGGGTTTCAGATGACTGTGAAGGGAGTGAGGTCTGTGGGTAAAATTGCAAACTGGGCACCGTGAATGCGATGCAGAAAGTCTAGTTTGCTTATAAAATCAGTCTTGTATTGAATACTTATGATACTATTGTCAGACTATCCACAATCAAAGCATAATTGGTCGAGCACTGCCTGTGTGTACTGACCTACCTGCACTACCTTAAATGTAAGGCTTTATTAAAAGTCACTTTTATTTTCTTTTTATATGAGGTTTCTGGATTTATATAAGCTTGGTTAGTTGAAATAAGTCAAACACGAGCTTCAGTGCACATTATGGAGGAGCTGAGTTTTCTCTTTGTTAGTTGAAATAAGTACATGAGGATTTAATGGACCTTCTGTACAAGCATAGCTAGGATATGTATGTCCCAGATATAATTAAACAGCTCTCACTTTTTTGTGGAAATGTCACCCTTAAAACCTACAGTACACAATTTAGTATTTGCCATACTACAGCAACAACCATTTCCAGCACAGAGTATGGATGCTCTGAGATTTCAGTTACTGTAATACCATGCCAAGCTCCTTCTATTGGAATGGTCAAGCTTTCAATAATGTTGGGTTTGAAAGAATATCCTATTGTGTATATATCTAATTTTTTTTTCCTTTACCATGAGGAATGGTGCAGACTGGTGACAACTGCTAGTTGTTACATGCTTGTTTCCTACTATATATGTGGCCCAGGCTGGGATTAAGTAATGTATCTATGCAGAAAGCTCTTCTATGCATTATACTTATTCAGATATCCTAGTTACATGCTTGATCTATATGCTCAGGAAATGTTGCCAAAGAGATGATAAAATGGACATACAGCTCCCAGGAGTCACACACCAGCCAAAATTGTCTGCACATGCCTATTTGTGACATAGCATAGTTTTGAAAATCACTGCAAGGTTTCCACAGATCTTGATCTTCGGACAGATACCTGTGACAAAAGATCACTTCTAAGTGGATTTTGGAAAATGTCATCTCCACAAAAGCTTTGTGGAATTGTCATACACCAGCCATGACTTCTCTTTCTAAGTAACGTAAACTATAGAACACAAAGCAGTAAAAAAGTTCATTAGAGGAAAAGTTTACGGTAATTCAAATGAGAACACATTTTATTATGGTTTTATACACTCATTGATCAAAAAAATAGCACCCCAGCTATCCACCATCGCCTTCATTTGCAGAGGTGTCGTGAATAAGAAATCTGGATGGCTATGGATTAAAACTGTAACATCTTTAAGGACAAATCCAGTTTCTGTTTGGGATCCAACAACAGTTGAGTTCAAGTATGGAGGCCTCATTGCAAGCACCTTTATCCTGCCATTGCTCTGGAGTAACTCTGACCCAACTGTGTGATGATCTGGTGAGCCATTCCATATGACACTTGATAACCCCTAGTAGCAATACAAGGGACAGCTTAGCGGCATTTGCTGGACATCCTGTGGCCCCATGTGCTGCCTTACATGGCTTTCAGCAGATATTTTCCAGCATCTATACACTGCAAGGGTTTTCCAGGAATGTCTCTGCCAGATTGCATCACTTCTTTGCTCTGCCCAGTTGCTAGATTTCTCACCAATCAAGCACTTATGGGACCAACTGGGATGCCAGTTTCTCCAACCTATGAGTGTGCAGAATATACAGGCCCAGGTGCAACATAATACATGTGCAAATGTGCCACAGGATACCACAGAACATATGCCCAACTGTATTTCATCTTGTACCCAGGCTAGAGGCGGCCCAATAGCGTACCGAAGTCCACAATAAACTTGTCCTTTTGCTCTAATATAGTAAATATTTACTTATGTCATCAATAAATTAACACATATAAAGTTTAATTTTACTCCTTCTTGGTGCCTTATTTTTTTGTTAATGATAGTATATTATGGAAATAAGCTCTCTCTTTTTTTTTTTTTACAAGGCCTTGATTTATTTTAACTTATTATATAGTCCTATCACTTGTGAATACGAAGCATTCATGTACACACATCTGTATTCCATTAAGTAATTCATACAGCTGATCACTTTAAAAGCTGGGCACTGTGAAACAGTTTCCTACTGTAGTGAGACTACATTTTGCTGGAGGTGACACCATGAGGCAGGTGTTGATACTTCTGAGGAAGCTGGCCAATTCCTCTCTCTTGTGCTCCACACCCATTTTTCACCACAGAAAACACTCCAGCTTTGTATATTTTGGAGTGCCGCCCTCAATAACAGCTGAAGAAGCACATTTTACACTGGAATTGCACAAGAATTGGAACATATAACTTAGATCTTAAAGCTTAAAGTGAGCTTTAAAGGGTTATTCCCTTCAATGAAACTGATGGCATGTAAATAGGAAATGCTATCACTTTCCGATTGGTGGAGGTGAGAGCACTGGGACCAGAGCTAGCCCCAGGTTTACATGAGCCCCGTTACGCCTTAACTTCTTTTATCCACCCTGTAAACTATACAGTAGTAACGTCTACAATTATGTGCTTTTTTGCTGCATTTTTTGTGTGCTTTTTTGTCAACATGACATACATATATGTTACTATCCTTTCTACCAAATAACCCCAAACATTGAACATATTACAGAAAGAGGGTTACTGGTTTCATTTTTTATGTTTCTTTTTACATAAGGAGAATTTTTATTTTTTTTTTTTTGCCTGTCTATTTTTATATCCATAACAGCTATAACTTTTTTATTTTTATGTCAAGAAAACTATATGAGGTCTTATAGTTCTTTTTGGATGCCATTTTGATTGAAACTTCATGCCATTTTAATTCATGCCATTTACTTACCACCACTTCTTATTGTATTGCAAGAGTTTTTATTGTTGCAGGAATACCAAATAAATGAAATAAAAAAAAGATATATCAAGATGTGTTTATTGTAATTGCCCTCATGCCTTTATTTTGTCATAGCTGACTTGTACTTAAACTTTCAGTGCAAATTCATATTAGAATGAAGTGATTATAGCAACTCCAAACCAGACATGGTCTCCATTGCTAGACTAGCTGGGTCCAGGGATTCAGAAACTGCCAGCCTTGTGGGGTTTTCTCATGCATTGATATAGGTAAACCAAGTAAAGTGTGATCATGTAAAAAAAATCCAGCGAAAGGGGATGTTGTGGAGGTAATCAACTCGTAGACGCAAGGCGTCAAAGGTAGATGTCAAGAATTATTTCGATGAACCAGCTGTGTATAGTCAAGCAAGTTGTAGCCTAATATAATGCTGATGCTCTGATTAATGTGTTCAAATCTGCAGCTCATCATTCAGTAGCATTGAGGGGCTATAACAGCAACAACAAAAGAAAAGTTTAACTGCTATTACTGTTTAAGGGAAACAGAAAGACAAGTTTTTAATGGGCACTGACCAGGGGGACCCAGATCATGTCGCATTTGATGGAGTCCTTCTGTAAGCCGTGCAATATCTGGTGGCCAGCCCGTACCACCCACAGACTAATGGCCTGTGGAATGGTTCAATGGCACCTTAAAACAACAGGGTTCTCCCCTTTTGAGCTCCTGTATGGGTGACGAGTACGGAGGCCCCTGGGTCTGGTGAAGGAGGCCTGGGAGGGGACTTAGCCAACCCTGAAGTGTCGGTCATCGAGTATATCGTGCTTCTGTGACGTAGCTGGTGTACGACAATATGGCGCAGTCCCAGGCCAACCAGAAGCGATGGTACAACCAGAATACTTTTGAGAGGAACTACTAGGTGGGTCAGAAAGTGTGGATCCCTTTCCCACAAGACAAGCTTGAGAAGGCCCATACATCGTGCATCAGCAACTCAACGCAATCATGTACCTGGTCACCCTAGAGCACAACAGGGAAAAGCGGAAGGCCTTCCACGGGAACATGATGAAAGTGCATCATGAGCAGGAGGCGTATGCCATTCCACTTTGCAACCTGCCAGTGGAAAGAGAGGCGGAGACCCTACTAGCTATGCTTACCCAGGTTAGGGCGGGTGAATCCATCGAGGATGTGCAAGTTGGAAAACATCTCCAACTGTGTGCAACTCTCCAAACCTTCGGGAAGTTTTCAGTCACACAGGGGGCTACAGGGGTCTCAACGCTGTCACGGTCGCCGATGCGTACCCAATGCCACACATAGATGACCTGCTCGACCAGTTGGCCAGGGCCAAGTACCTGACCATCATGGAGCTGAGCCGGGGATATTGGCAGATTCCCCTGACCTGTAAGGATCAGGAATGCTCTACCTTTATCACCTCATTCAGACTTTACGAGTCCACCATCATGCTGTTCAGCAGGAGGTATTCCCCTGCCACTTTTCAGCGGATGGTCAACATGCTGCTAAAGGGACTGGAAGAGTACGCAGCTGCGTACCTGGATGACATTGCTGAGTTTATTCCCATCTGGGAGGATCACCTAGAGCATCAGACGCAGGTGCTCGGGTGAAACCGCCAGGCAGGCTCGACCATCAAGCCAGAAAAGTGCCAGCTGGGCATGAGCGAGGTCCCCTACCTGGAACTCTAGGTAAGTGGGGAGCTCTGAAACTGGAGCCCAGAAAGGTGGATGCCACCGCATCCTGGCCCACCCCCAGGACCAAGAAACAGGTGATGTTCTTCCTGGGCACCACCGGGTATTGTAGGAGGTTCGTTCCTTACTATAGTGGCCTGGTGAAGCTCCTGACGGACCTCACAAAGAAGAGGTTGCCCTCTGCAGTCAATTGCATAAACTACTGTAAGATGGCCTTCAAGGCACTGAAGGCCACCCTTTCCAGCTTTCCAATACTGCAAGCAGCCGACTTCACCTGGCCATTTTTAGTACAGACCAACTCCAGTGACTTTGGCCTTGGTGCAGTGCTCAGCCAGGTTGACACAACGGGCCAGGAACACCCTGTTATGCATCTGAGTCGGCAGCTTCTGCTGAGGGAGGTGGCCTACTCCACAATGGAGAAGGAATGCCTGGCAATAGTGTTGGCTCTGCAACTTCTGCAGCCATACTTGTACAGGTGCCATTTCAATATGGAGACAGACCCTAATCCCCTCAGTTGGTTACACACCATCTCCGGAGCAAATTGGATGTTGCTACGCTGGAGTCTGGTGCTCCAATAGTGCCACTTCATCATTCGCCACAGGAAGGGCCAAGACCATGGCAACGCTGATGGGTTGTCGCGGCAAGGGGAGATGGTGGATGGGCACACGGGGAAACCCTGAGAGGTACTGCCCTCTAGTGACATCTTCTGTTTACAGGCTAGCCACCACTCCCATAGCAAGAGATAATGTTAAGAGAATATACTGTATGTATACATGCTATATGTATATTATTATACATAGATTATATATGTATATATGTATACAGTGAAGCCCACTGACAAGGAAATGAACATTCTATAATTTCAAGGCAAGGGTAGGTTAATTTTAACATTGAGAAATAGAATATCAAAAATAAAATCCAGAAAATCACATTGTATAAATTACATGAATTTATTTGCATTTTGCATGAGAAATAAGCATGTGATCCCTATGGCAAACAAGACTTAATACTTGGTGGCAAGCACAGTAGTCAGACGTTTTTTTTGTGTGTGATGATGAAGTTTGCGCATATGTCAGGAGGAATTTTGCTCCACTCCTCTTTGCAGATCATCTCTAAATCATTAAGATTTTGAGTCTGTCGCATGGCAACTCAGAGCTTCAACTCCCTCCATAAGTTTTCTATGGGATTAAGGTCTGGAGACTGGTTAGGCCACTCCATGACCTTAATGTGCTTCTTTTTGAGCCACTCCTTTGTTGCCTTGGCTGTATGTTTTGGGTCATTGTCTTGCTGGAAGACCCAGCCACGACCAATTTGTAATGTCCTGGCGGAGGGAAGGAGGTTGTCACTCAGGATTTTACAGTACATGGCTCCATCCATTCTCCCATTGATGCGGTAAAGTAGTCCTGTGCCCTTAGCAGAGAAATACCCCCAAAATATAATGTTTCCACCTCCATGCTTGACAGTGGGGACCGTGTTCTTTGGGTCATAAGCAGCATTTCTCTTCCTCCAAAAACGGTGAGTTGAGTTAATGCCAAAGAGCTAAATTTTTGTCTCATTTGTCCATAGCACCTTCTCCCATTGTTCATTGGCAAACTTCAAATGCGCCTGCACACGTGCCTTCTTAAGCAGGGGGGCATTGCGGGCAATGCAGGATTTTAAACCATTGCGGCATAATGTGTTACCAATAGTTTTCTTGGTGACGGTGGTCCGAAGCTGCCTTGAGATCATTAACAAGTTCACATGTGTAGTTTTAGGCTGATCTTTCACCTTCCTCATGATCAAGGATAAACCATTTGGTGAGATATTCCACGGTGCCCTAGATCGATGTCCATGAACAGTCATTTTAGATTTCTTCCTTTTTTTTACTATTGCACCAACAGTTGTCTCCTTCTCACCCAGCGTCTTACTTATGGTTTTGTAGCCCATTCCAGCTTTGTGCAGGTCTATGATCTTGTCCTTGACATCCTTAGAAAGCTCTTTGGTCTTGCCCATGATATAGAGGTTAAGGTCTGACTGATTAATTGAGTTGATTTGATTAGGAGCGTCAAACTGGTCTGTAGGAGCCAGAACTCGTAATGGTTGGTAGGGGATCAAATACTTATTTTTCTAATCAAAATGCAAATAAATTTATATAATTTATACAATGTGGTTGTATTCTATTTCTTAATGTTAAAATTAACCTACCTTAAAATTATAGACTGTTCATGTCTTTGTAAAAATCAGCAAAGGATCCAATAATTTCCCTCGCTGTATACAGTGGGGAAAAAAGTATTTAGTTAGCCACCAATTGTGCAAGTTCTCCCACTTAAAAAGATAAGAGGCCTGTAATTGATATCATAGGTAGACCTCAACAATTATGAGAGACAAAGTGAGAAAACAAATCCTGAAAATAACATTGTCTGATTTGGAAAGAGTTTATTTGCAAATTATCGTGGAAAATAAATATTTGGTCAATATAAAAAGTTCATCTCAATACTTTCTTATACATCCTTTGTTGGCAATGACAGAGGTCAAACATTTTCTGTAAGTCTTCACAAGGTTGGCTCACACTGTTGCTGGTATGTTGGGCCATTCCTCCATGCAGATCTCCTCTAGAGCAGTGATGTTTTGGAGCGGTCACTGGGCAATACGGACTTTCAACTCCCTCCAAAGGTTTTCTATGGCGTTGAGATCTGGAGACTGACTAGGCCACTCCAGGACCTTGAAATGCTTCTTACGAAGCCGCTCCTTCATTGCCCTGGCGGTGTGCTTGGGATCATTGTCATGCTGAAAGACCCAGCCATGTTTCATCTTCAAAGCCTTTGCTGATGGAAGGAGGTTTGCACTCAAAATCTCACGATACATGGCTTCATTCATTCTTTCATGTACACAGATCAGTCGTCCTGCTCCATTGCAGAGAAACAGCCCCAAAGCATGATGCTGCCAACCCCATGCTTCACAGCAAGTATGGTGTTCTCTCTCCTCCAAACATGACGAATTGTGTTTCTACCAACCAGTTCTACTTTGGTTTCATCTGACCATATGACATTCTCCCACTACTCTTCTGGATCATCCAAATGCTCTGTAGCAAATTTCAGACGGGCCCGGACATGTACTGGCTTAAGCAGGGGGACACGTCTGGCACTGCAGGATCTGAGTCCCTGGCGGCGTAGTGTGTTACTGATGGTAGACTTTGTTATGTTGGTCCCAGCTCTCTGCAGTTCATTCACTACGTCCCCCTGTGTGGTTCTGGGACTTTTGCTCACTGTTCTCACCGTGATCATTTTGACCCCACGGTGTGAGATCATGCATGGAGCCCCAGATCAAGGGAGATTATCAGTGGTCTTATATGTCTTCCATTTTCTAATTATTGCTCCCACAGTTGATTTCTTCACAACAAGCTGCTCGCCTATTGCAGATTCAGTCTTCCCAGCCTGGTGCAGGGCTACAATTTTGTTTCTGGTGTCCTTCGACAGCTCTTTGGTCTTCACCATAGTGGAGTTTGGAGAGTGACTGTTTGAGGTTGTGGACAGAAGTCTTTTATACTGATAACAAGTTCAAACAGGTGTCATTACTACAGGTAATGAGTAGAGGACAGAGGAGCCTCTTAAAGAAGTTATTACAGGTCTGTGAGAGCCAGAGATCTTGCTTGTTTGTAGGTGACCAGATACTTATTTCCCACCATAATTTGCAAATAAATTCTTTCCAAATCAGATAATGTGATTTTCTGGATTTGTTTTCTCATTTTGTCTCTCATAGGTGAGGTCTACCTATGATATCAATTACAGGCCTCTCTCATCTTTTTAAGATAGGGATTTTGCCAGGACGTGCCTTATCTGCTAAGAAGCAAATGTAAACAAAGCAATGCTGAGCTGGGAGAGAGAGAGACACAGCCAGAGCACAGAGCCGTGCATAAGGGATCGTGTGCAATGTTCACTCAAATAATCAAACTACAATTAGTGGATTCTGTATACAGACGACAACACCTTTCTCCTTCAGCCTCTTGAAAGCTCCTTCATGTTCTCTGTCATCAGATAAAGCAGGGATCTACTCAGATAATCACACTACAACTAGTGGATTCTGTATACAAAACACAACATATTTCTACTCGGTGCCTTGAAAGCTTCTTCAGCTCCTCTCATCAGATAAGAAGTGTGCTCTGCCAGCAGCTCCTGTCATTCTGCCTGGTCGTATCTAATGCAAGCTTTTAAGTAACTATGGGCAGGTAAGGCAGCCTATAGCTCTCTCAGACTGCAATTTTTGTAATCACATATATTTAGAAAAGTGATTAAATACCCATTTTGGAGGATCCCACGTCAACATTACATTGTGGCAAAACCCCTTTAAGAGTGGGAGAACTTGCACAATTGGTGGCTGACTAAATATTCTTTCCCCCACGTTGTAGTGTAATGTGTATAAAATATATATATATATATTATATATATATATTATATATATATATATATATATATATATAATATACATACATACATACACAATGTGGTCAAAGTATTGAACATGTCATGATTTTGTGAATAAATAGATTTATAAAGGTCCTATTGACATAGAATTCTCATCATATGTCGGCAACAACCCATCCAATCCACACAGGCAAAGAAATCTGTCACGGGCACAGATGCTGGATCCTCTGGGTCAACGTAAGAGGGAGCAGAGACAAAGGAATCTCCCGGTATTCACCAAAGCCCGTCGCAAGGCAGGGGCGCCCATATAGGTGGCTAGGAAGCCCCAATAGGTAGTTAGGGAACCCATGTAGGTGGCTAGGCAGCCCACAGGTAACTTGGGAGCCCATAAAGGTAGCTAGGGAGCCCATAAAGGTAGCTAGGGAGACCATATAGATGGCTAGGGAGCCCATATAGGTAGTTAGGGAGCCCATATAGGTAGTTAGGGAGCCCATATAGGTAGGGGGCTCATATAGGTGGCTAGGGAGCCCATATAGGTAACTATGGAGCCTATATAGGTAGTTAGGGAGCCAATATAGGTTGTTAGGAGCCCAAATAGGTGACTAGGGAGTCCATATAGGTAGTTAGGGAGCCCATAAAGTTGGTTAGGGAGCCCATATAGGTAGCTAGGGAGCCCATACAGGTGGTTAGGGAGCCCATATAGGTAGCTAGGGAGCCCATATAGGTAGTTAGGGAGCACAAATAGATAGCTATTGGCTTCCCTAAGTCCCTCTGTGATATCATAGTATTCTCTTCTGTTTTCTTACTGTAGTACTAGTAGAGCTGAGTATCAGCAAAATTTGACAATGTTTTCTAAGCCATCTACAAGGTTATTAATTTATTAAAAGTAACTGAGCCCACTTTATACCCCTGTGGTACCCCATTAGTTATGCTCCATTAATAATCACCTTCTGTTTTCTATTCTTTATCTAGATATTAACCCAGTTACACTCATTTTTTTTTTTACAAGATACCAGCATTCCCATTTTATTAACCAACCTGTAATATACTAGAAGATTTATTTTTAATATAACATAATTAACAATTACAAATGACTTTGTTATTAAATCAAAGATACAGTATAATATCTTGATTTCTGAGTCACATCTTTAGGTCAGTTTTATCAAATACAGTATAAAGGGGTTTCCCATTTTCTAATGTTATGATGTTTTGCTAGGATACACTAAAACATTATAATCACTCTGGGCGACATGTATGAATCTCGCCGGGTCGGGGCGCACCTTTCCACCAGTTTTCCGGCGGAATCTGCGCCTGATTTATGTCGGGGCGCGCTCATACATAGCATGTAAAGTCCGCCGCGCCTCGCCTTTGTGTTAGGCGCAGTGCGGGACTTAGGCGCAGTGCGGCGCTGCGCCTATGATTTGGCGCCGGAGGTAGTGCGGTCATACATTCGGGGAAAAGTCCGCAGCGCCCCGCCACTGTGTGGGGCGCAGTGTGGGGACCGAGGCGCAGTGCGGCGCTGGCCTAAGATTCGCCGTCCGAGGCGGTGCGCTCGTACATAAGGGGCAAAATTTCCCTGCGCCTCGCCAGTGTGTGTGGGGCACAGTGCGGGGACATGGGCGCAGTGCGGGACTTAGGCGCCATGCGGGACTGCGCCGAAAAACAGTTCCGATGCGAGACAGGCTAGAACAGCGAGCAATCATTCCAGATGTCGGTGTGGATTCTGAATCAAAAATTGCCTTTATAAAGGCGTTCAACATTCTCAGGAAAAGAGCTGAAACCTAAAAAATAAAAAATACATAAAACAAAATCACTTTCCAATATCCTAATTCAAGAATTAGGATATTGGAAATTGCCGGGAAATACAGGAATTCAAAATTCAGAAAGCTATTCTGATTGGTCGGCATAAACCGGCCAATCAGAATAGGAGCGACAGTGAACCATTAAAACCTATGGGGAAGTTTAGACCAATCAGAATAGGAGGGATAGTAAAAACCATAAAATCTATGGGGAAGCTTTGGTAGCACCAATCAGAATAGGAGCGACAGGAACCATTCTAGCCTATGGAGAAATTTGACCAATCAGAATCCACGGGGGATAGTTCAAAATACAGTAAAAAGCAGAAAAGAGCTAATTGGTTGAGCTAGCCGGGGCTTGGCTCCAGCCTCAGAGCCAATTTTTCCCATTAATAGAGGAGCGACGGCGCATTCTACCTATGGAAATTTTAGAAAATCAGAACCCCGGGGGGAAAATTTCAAAATACAGTAAAAAAGAAAAGACAAATTTGGCTGAGCAGCGGGGGCTTGGTACCCACCCAATCAGACGCAGCTACTTCTCCCCATTATGCCCTTGGGAGATGGGCACAATGCAATCTCGGTGCTCAGCGCCGTGCGGCATGAAGTATTAATAAAAAAAAATTTTTTATTAAATGTAAAACATTATCAGATAAAGAGCAGAACCCTTCTTTACAAATAAAGCAGTTAAAAACCCGAACAACGCGTTTGTCGCCGAGACCGGCGCTACATAGGGAATTGCAATAGAGAGAATTGCCGGGAAATACAGTAATTCAAATTGTGTAAGCTATTCTCATTGGTCGGCAGAAGCCAGCCAATCAGAATAGGAGCGACAAAGACCCATTATATCCTATGGAGAAGTTTGGACCAATCAGAATAGGAGCGACAGTGGCCCATTCTAACCTATGAAGGAGTATTAACCAATCAGAATAGGAGCGACAATGTCCCATTCTAACCTATGGAGGAGAATTGACCAATCAGAATAGGAGCGACAATGTCCCATTATATCCTAAGGAGAAAAATTGACCAATCATATTCAAAGGCGGGACAGTTCAAAATACAGTAAAAATGCAGAAACGAGCTGATTGGTTGAAGCGGCGGGGGCTCTACCAGCTTAGCCAATCAGAGCGCGAGCTACTTTCTCATAGAGTTCTATTGTGAAAAAGAAATTCTGAGCGCGCTTTGTTATTGGCTAAGTTAAAAGAGGCGCCGTTATTTGACCAATGGGAGAGCGAGCGACGCTCCTATGGGTTTTCTAATGCAATCAGAAATCAAACTGTACATTGCCGAAATCAAATTATAAGACTACAGAAGTGGTCCCGCTGTGTATATAAAATGAATAATAATATGGGGGTAACGAAAAAAAATCTAAATCAATAAAATCATGTTTATTTCTTTATTTTCGTTAGCCAAGGATCAATAGTATGGGTGCAACGAAAATAAAGAAATAAACATGATCTTATTGATTTAATATTTTTTTTCACAAGGAAAATATGAGGGTCTTCTGCTTTTCTCTTAGTCATAGTTTACGCTAATTTTTATTTTTTCATTCTCAAGTAATATTAAGAATGTGTCTCCAAAATAAAATAAAAACAAAAAAACCCAACAACTTAGGGTGTAGTTCAGTGAATATAATAAAAGAATCAAGTATTAGTCATTTCCTATATCCTGATTCACTACAAAAATGGCTTTTTTGTTACGTGACTTAAAAGCTGTGCAACTACTAGAGAAACAACAGAAGAGGGGGGAACGCTGCATAGTTATGCCAGTAAAATCTGCAGCTGATTACAGTACCAAGTGGATGAAATTTTACAAATGTTATCCATATAATGTGGATATATTCTGTATGGAAACTAAGGGCGAAATGTATGAATGTTGGGGTTGACAGGCCAGTACTGAATTGCTTTAAGGCAGTGTAGAATGCACCACAATGTATGAACCTGTTCTTTTGCAGTTCATACATACAGGCGCAGTCTAGTGCCAATACGACAAGTTTGGCTCAGGCAGACCACCTTTAACTTGGTCTGGCTGCTATAACTATTATGCATCAAAGTTTGGCATCAAAGAACCATAAATGTGTCTAATTCTATGAATTATGCGACACGTCCCCAGAACGCCCCTAAACTTTGTTGCATTAAAAAGTGTCTTGGGCGCATTACCAAGGCACTTATCGCGGCAAAGTTTGGAGTGCACCTGTTCATACATTCATTTTGGCTCAAAGTACACCAGAAAACTGGTGCTGCCCCGTTCATACATATCATCCTAAATTTTCTGATATGTGATATGAATTTTGCTGTAGATTTTGCTGTGCATTTATTGTGGATTTGTGAGAAAATCAAAGGTGGGTTAGATTTAGTTGGCTTAGAGTAACAGTTAAGAGTACCTTATACACCATAGCAGGACTAAAATGACAGATCTAATGAAAATAGTTGGAATATGAAGAAAGTTAGGTTTTGTTATATAGTTCTCACCCAACAGTACCAAAAAAAAACAAAAAACCTAACAATCTAAGTCTCTGTTTACTTAACTTTTGCTTTTTGGCAGAAGAGTATATAGACATATCCACTTAAAGGATATAAGGTCAAACCAGTCCTACTTGAAACCAGTGATGGAACTAATCACCATACTTTTTCCAGACAGAAAAAAGAAAGTAAACCATTAATTGATTGGATACACTTCCTTTTTCCTGTCTGGGAAAAGCTGTGATTGCATGTGCAATTTTCCCATGATTATGGCCAATATTTGGGTCATGCTGAACCAGTACAACCCAAATCTGAAGCACAACAATTCTTGTGACAAATGCCAATGTAAAGCGACGTACTCTCTTTTTAAAAAAAAAAGAAATAGGTTTTGTGTTGGTGCTACTCTTAAAATGCTAAACTCATCAAGGAATTATAGGGCTCTAGATGCTTTATTAATTGGTATATTTAAGGTGAAAAGAAGCAGATTTCGGTCTTGGTTTGACTCTTTTTTTGATTAACACTAGGGCTGTGGAGTTTTTAAATGACCTATTTTATTTCATAACAGAAAATAGAGAAGGGGTATCACGACCCATTCATCAATAACTGGAACTGCTGGCCTGAGAAAGGGCCCAATCCGCTTTTTTATACCCTGACATTGTTAGAGATGTTGCCCCTGTGGTCACCGCTTTGCACCTAACCCAAGATAGTGTAGAGAGGCCGTTCTCTAGCCTGGAAATAATGAGATCATTATTGATGTGAGGTCATGTATGCAGGATCTGATGGAGGCAATACTATTTCTCAGAGCAAATTCAGAGAATCCACAAATGTCCCTGCAGTGTTTTGCATATTTACAATTTTTTTGTGTTCTAAAGTCATATCTGTTACGGGTGTCCCTGCGACCCCCCGTGTCGGGTCGCAGGCACACCCGCAACGCTGCAGCATCACCTGCTGCGGCCGGTGCCGCAGCCCAGCGCTCGGGCTGCGGACACCCCAGCGGCTCGGGACCCCACTTGCCTCGCCACGCTCCTGTGTCCGTCCCGGCGCGCGCTCTTGCTGTCGGCCGGGTGCGCGCGCGCAACACTGCAGGGAAATTTAAAGGAACAGCATGTAGGTGATTGGTCTCACCGGGTACTGACCCTATTTAAGCTCTGCCCCTTCCTGGGCACATTGCCAAATCGATAGTGCCCCGTGCCTAGAGAGGAAGCATTCCAGAGTGTCTTGTTCTTATGACCGTGGACCGTACCTTCGGCCTCCGTCCTTTGACCACGAACCTTAGCCACCTGTCCTGACCTTCTGCCTGTCCCTGACTTCGAACCACTGCCGCCTACACTGACCTCCTGCCTGTCCCCGACTACGAGCCTGCTTCACGATTCTGTACCGTGCAACACCTCGGCTGCCACCGCAAGCACGTCACGTCAGGGGTAGCAATCTGGTAGTAATCCGCCGCAGCAAGTCCATCCCACTTAGCGGCGGGCTCTGGTGAAAACCGGACCTACTTAGACTCCGCTCCCTGGCGTGGCTTACGCCATCGCTTGTGCTGGTTCAGAGGATCCACTACCACCTCCGTTACAGTTCGATTCGGCCATGGATCCCGCCAAGGTGCCTCTTCCGAGCATTTCTGATATCACCACCATCGTGGCCCAGCAATCCAAGCAGATCACTCAGCAGGCCCAACAGCTTAATCAGCTATCGTCTATGATGCAGCAGCTTCTCGCCACCCAGCAGCAGCAGTCAGCTACCGTGGCAGCAGCTCCAGTAATGTCCGCCGGCCCCAAGCTCCGGTTGTCTATGCCGACGAAGTTTGATGGGGATCCTAAGGCCTGCAGGGGTTTCATCACCCAATGCCCACTCCACATGGAACTCATGGCCGGATAGTTCCCGTCAGAAAGGTCTAAGGTGGCTTTTGTGGTCAGTCTGCTTTCTGGGAAGGCCCTAGCTTGGGCGACCCCGCTTTGTGACCGAGATGACCCCGTCACGACTGACCTGGGTACTTTTCTTCAGGAGTTCCGAAGTGTGTTCGAGAAACCCGCTCGCGCATCTTCACGGAAACCGCGTTGCTGAACCTCCAGCAAGGGAACTCCTCCGTAAAAGACTACGCTGTGCAATTCCGCACTCTAGCATCCGAGTTCACATGGAACGATGCAGCATTATGCGCCACGTTAAAGAAGGGCCTCTCCAGGCAGATTAAGGATGCCCTTTCCACCCGGGACCCTCCGTCTTCATTTAGTGAGCTGATCCATCTGGCGACCCGGATTGATATTCGTTTCTCAGAGAGACGTGAGGAGTTCCGCCAGGAGCGTGCACCAACCCAAACACGTCGTCTACCCCGTCTTGCACCGGTGTTTCTTTGGCCTCCACTGCATCCTTCCCAGCCAGCCGTGGAAGAGGCCATACAAGTGGACAGAGCCCACCTGACTCCGCAAGAATTGACTCGACGACATGAGGGGAACTTATGCCTCTACTGCGGCAGTCCTGAACACCTCCTCAGGGGTTGCCCGCTCCGTCCGCAACCTCCGGGAAACGCACGCACCTAGGCTTCGTGGGAGAGGCGTCCCTAGGTGTGAACAATCCCTCTCCTCGGCTTATGCTGCCAGTTCTGGTCACAACTAACTCCGGAGTCTCGTTCCAAGTGGCTGCCTTCTTGGATTCCGGATCCGCCGGGAATTTTATGGATGCTGCGTTGGTGGCCAAGTATCGTCTCTCGGTGGTCCGCCTAGACCAATCCTTGGTCATCGCGTCTGTCTCCGGTGAGCTTCTGAACGACCCCATCATCTTTCGGACTGAACCGGTGGTCCTACAAATAGGAGCTCTACACACAAAGAAGATCACATTCTTCATACTACCCCGTTCTTCCTCGGCCATCCTCCTGGGGCTTCCTTGGCTGCAGCGCCATGCTCCTATGCTCGACTGGAAGACGGCGAAGTTTTGCGTTGGGGTCGAGACTGCCAGTTTCGCTGTCTAGTGGCACCATCCCCTGGGTGCCCCCTCTTCTCCTCTTCAGCTCCCAAGCCGCTGTCAGTCTGCCACAAGCCTACCAGGACTTTCAAGATGTCTTCTCTGAGAAGCATGCGGAGACTCTTCCTCCACATCGTCCCTACGATTGTCCTATTGACCTGCTGCCAGGGACTAGTCCACCCTGGGGTAGGGTCTACCCGCTCTCTGTACCTGAGACTCAGGCTATGTAGGCCTACATAAAGGAGAACCTTCAGAAAGGCTTCATCTGTAAGTCTACTTCCCCAGCGGGTGCTGGGTTCTTCTTTGTGGAGAAGAAGGATGGGTCCCTGTGACCATGCATTGACTACCGCGGCTTAAACAAGATCACCATTAAGAACCGGTATCCATTGCCACTGATTACTGAACTTTCTGACCGTCTCCGGGGAGCTAAAGTCTTTTCCAAGCTGGACCTGCGGGGGGCCTACAACCTCATTCGGATCCGAGAGGGTGACGAGTGGAAGACCGCCTTCAATACTCGTGATGGACACTTTGAGTATCTTGTGATGCCTTTCGGTCTATGCAACGCTCCAGCAGTCTTCCAGGAGTTTGTTAATTACATTTTCAGGGACCTCCTGTATGTATGCATAGTTGTCTACTTTGACGACATTCTGGTGTTTTCACCTAATCTGGAGGCCCACCATTCACATGTACGCCAGGTCCTGAAACGCCTGTGTGAGAACCACCTCTACGCCAAACTGGAAAAGTGCCAATTCCACAGAACCAGCCTCCCGTTCCTCGGGTACATAATCTCGGACAAGGGTCTGCAAATGGACCCCGCTAAACTGTCGGCCGTCCTCTAGTGGCCTCGACCTGTCGGTCTTCGGGCCATCCAACGTTTTTTGGGGTTTGCGAACTACTACAGGCAATTCATCCCTCATTTCTCAACGTTGGTTGCCCCAATTGTGGCCCTAACCAGGAAACTTGCCAACCCCCGACTTTGGCCGCCAGCCACCGAAGAGGCCTTCTCCAAATTAAAGGCTGCCTTCGCTTCAGCACCGGTTCTATCCCGTCCGGATACTGAGTGCCCTTTCTTCTTGGAGGTCGACGCCTCTTCCGTGGGCGCTGGAGCAGTTCTCACCCAGAAGGGCCCTAAGGGCAAGTTTCGGACCTGCGGGTTTTTCTCTAAAACCTTTTCGCCCGCTGAGAGGAACTACACCATCGGTGATCGGGAGTTGCTGGCTATTAAGCTTGCCTTGGAGGAATGGCGCCACCTCCTGGAGGGTGCTCGACATCCCGTCAACATCTTCACGGATCACAAGAACCTCCTTTACCTCCAAACAGCGCAGCGGCTGAACCCACGCCAAGCCAGGTGGTCACTGTTCTTTTCACGTTTCAATTTTGTTATACACTTTCGACCGGCAGAGAAGAATGTCAAAGCGGATGCCCTGTCTCGCGCCTCCGATATTAGCGGAGACGAGGAGGCTAAGCCTCAGCATATTGTACCCCCAGAACGTCTGATATCCGTGGCTCCTGCAAATCTCCAGCGCACACCTCCGGGTAAGACGTATCTGCGCCCGGCACTCCGGAAGAGGGTGCTGAAATGGGGACATTGTTCCCGAATTGCCGGACACCCAGGGGTTCGAAAGTCGTCCTCTCTGATTTCCCGTTTTTACTGGTGGCCGGATCTAGCCAAAGACGTGAAGGAATTCGTTAAGGCGTGTACTACTTGTGCTCTCAACAAGTCCCCGCGCACCAAACCGGCGGGTCTGCTGCAGCCTCTGCCCGTTCCTGACGGTCCTTGGGTCCACATTGCCATGGATTTCATCACCGATCCGCCTCCCTCCGACGGTAATACGATTATCTGGGTGGTCTCTGACCGTTTTTCAAAAATGGCCCATTTCATTCCCTTGCCCGGTCTCCTTCCGGCTCCTCAACTTGCCCAGCTATTTTTTAAACATATCTTCCGTCTACATGGACTCCCCCTCCACATTGTCTCGGAACGGGGAGTACAGTTTGTCTCAAGATTTTGGCGCGGCCTCTGTTCTCTCCTACAAGTGGAACTGGACTTCTCTTCTGCATACCACCCACAATCAAATGGACAAGTGGAAAGAGTGAACCAAGTCTTGGGTACCTATCTCCGCCACTTGGTATCCGCAAGACAAGATGATTGGTCTGGTCTATTGCCATGGTAGGAGTTTTCATATAACTCCCTGGTCTCTGATTCTGCTGGGGCAGCCCCCTTCTTCATCGTCTTTGGTCGGCATCCCCGCCCACCCCATCCGCTGCCCTCTGCCTCCTCCGATGTCCCTGCGGTGGATAGTCTGGTCCGCGACCTATCTGCCGTTTGGAAGGAGACGTGCCAATCCCTGCTCTAGGCCTCGGCCCGTATGAAGGTCCAAGCGGACAAGAAAAGAAGACCCCCTCCTTCCTTTGCTCCGGGGGATAAGGTTTGGCTGTCTGCCAGGTACGTCCGCTTTAAAATCCCCAGTTACAAGCTGGGTCCCCGGTTTTTAGGTCCCTTTGAAATTCTCAGGCGCATCAATCCAGTGGCCTACAAGCTCCGGCTCCCTCCGACCATGCGCATCCCAAACTCCTTCCATGTCTCCCTACTGAAACCGGTCATCTGTAACCGGTTCTCTAGGCCTGTGGTTCCCCCGTCTCCCATAGCTGACGCCACCAATGTTTTTGCCTTCAAAGAAATTTTGGCCATGAAGACGGTTAGGGCTAGACGATTTTTTTTGGTCGACTGGAAGGGGTTTGGGCTGGAAGAAAGGTCGTGGGAGCCGGAGGAGAACATCCTGGACCGGGGTCTCCTGTCTAGGTTTATGCGGGCCAGAAAGAGGGGGAGGCCAAAGGGGGGTACTGTTATGGGTGTCCCTGCGACCCCTGTGTCAGGTCGCAGGCACACCCGCAACCCGGCAGCATCACCTGCTGCGGCCGGAGCTGCAGCCCAGCGCTCGGGCTGCGGACACCCCGGCGGCTCGGGACCCCACTTGCCTCGCCACGCTCCTGTGTCCGTCCCGGCGCGCGCTCATGCTGTCGGCCGGGTGCGCGCGTGCCGCACTGCAGGGAGATTTAAAGGGACAGCACGCAGGTGATTGGTCTCACCTGGTACTGACCCTATTTAAGCTCTGCCCCTTCCTGGGCACATTGCCGAATCGATAGTGCCCTGTGCCTAGAGAGGAAGCGTTCCAGAGTGTCTTGTTCTGATTACCGCGTGCCGTACCTTCTGCCTCCGTCCTTGACCACGAACCTTAGCCGCTTGTACTGACCTTCTGCCTGTACCCGACTTCGAACCACTGCCGCCTGCACTGACCTCCTGCCTGTCCCCGACTACGAGCCTGCTTCACGATTCTGTACTACGCAACACCTCGGCTGCCACCGCAAGCAAGTCACGTCAGGGGTAATGACCTGGTAGTAATCCGCCGCAGCAAGTCCATCCCGCTTTGCAGCGGGCTCTAGTGAAAACCGGACCTACTTAGACTCTGCTCCCTGGCGTGGCTTACGCCATCACTTGTGGTGGTTCAGAGAATCCACTACCACCTCCGTTACAATATCCAATAAATATATTTTACACTGACAAGCAAAATGGTAACAATGTTTTGAGCTTGTGACTTTCAAGCTCCATATCTCACCATTTCTATACAGCTTTGTACATGAGGCTACTGTAATTTTAATTCATCTTACATATTTTATACATAAATGTGACTTGCAAGTATTTAGCATCTGCTTAGTTCTGCAGATTCTTTCCTGTAACTGCATTGTTACTGTTTTGCTCCTAAAAATCAAAATGTTAATTTTTATTATTTTGTTAGTATTTGGGAAATCCCAATTTTGGTTTTCTATACTGCCTGAATCCTTCTGGGCTCTGGATCAGATTCAAGCATATCTTGACCAAAATCTGATCCCAGGTCTCTTCCACACATTCCCAATGTTGGTGCAGACTGGACTTGGATACAAATACAGCTTTTTCTTCAACTCTACCCACAAGTGTTCAAAAGATCAAACATTGTTACCATTTTGCTTGTGTCTGTTCTTCCTAAATAGCTTGATTATTGTATCATAAGGAGACAGGAGTCGGAGGTTTGGGAAATTGAGGAGTTGGAGTCAGTCGGGGCTTTGACTTGCCGACTCCACAGCCCTGGTTATCACACCTCCTGAGGAATAAAATGCATGGGATAAGCCTAAAGAATTGGATATCAGAAACAGTGTATGGCACCAAACCAACAGGCAGGAACACTTCACAACACTAAAAATTGTGACATAGGTTAAAAAGTTGCTGGACATATACAAGAAAAATCAGAACACCAATGAGGATTTGTTAGGGAGACTCAGTGACGTACAGCTTGCTCTTGACAAAACTCTACCTAAAAACAAAGGGCACCTTGCTGTTTGTGACAATGCCGGTATATGAATAGAAATTGCATAAACTATTTTCTGTGAGCTTTTAAGACAAAACTGAAGATAACAAAAACAATATTTGAATACATCATTAGCTTTGAGGGTGTGGGGCCTCCTGACAGGCACGATAGCAGTTGCCTATGATATGTACTTGGATAACTGAGTTTTCCACTGTGTCCTTCATTTTGGCTACAAAGTACAAATACACAGAAATTCATTGTCAATTGTAAATGGTCATGTTGCAAGGACTAACATAGTTCAAAAGATGTTAGAGATGCTGTTTATAACGGTGCACACTGTGTTAGAGCTATATAAATATTATATCAATATATAAAAAGAATAAATGAAAAGCCCAGCTACATTGTTACCTAGTATTGTAATTGTTAATTGCAGCTTTTTTTTTTTAGCATTGAAGCATTTTTACAGGCTGTATTAGGTTGCTGCATGTAAGCATGCCAGAATTAATAGGGGGCTAAGTTAAAAAGGCCTCTGACCCCACACATAGAGTCAGTGATCAGAGAGTATGGGACAGGGCTTTGCACTTCTTGAAGGATGTTGGAGTCCTGACTCATGTTAACCCCATAAGCTTCTTAGGATTCTCTCAATCACAAAATAGTATTACACTCCAAAGAGCTTACATCTGCGGGACTTGTACTACAGGTTACATGGATAGATCACTGGATAATAATGGCAGTTGTAGGCATGTCACACATCCTCACTACCCAATGTCCAGAAGCATGGCTTTGTAAAGGACAAACTCTGAAAGCTCTAAACAGGCACAGTGTGTATTATGGCAGAACCTTACCCCTGCTCCTCTTACCATGGCCATAAGTCTCACCTGTCTTCTAGAAATTTTCTCCTACTCTAGAGACTGAAGTGCCAGAGACACTAGAAACACAAAGGTCATATTAAGGGGATCTGTACACAGTGTTATAGTGGCCCCAGGTGCGACACGTACAGCTTTTAACAGTTTTTACCAGCTCCCCGATGGGCCTCGAGCTGCATGTTTCTAACTGTATGCCCAACCTCGGGACATGCATGCAGCTAAAAAGCCTATGGATATGGACAGTGGGGGAACAAGGGGAGGTGGGTAAATATATATATTTTTTTAACAATCAGAGGGCCTACATGTAACCTACAAGGGCTCTATATATTTAACTATCTAGAGAGGGGTCTATGACTACCTAAATGGGTAAAGTGGGTCTATATACCTAACTACAGGGGGCCTATATACCTATAGGGGGCCTACCTACCTACAGGGGGTCTATAAACCTACAGAGGGACCTTCCTAATTATACAATAGGTGTTTATATATTTATCTACAGGGAATTTGACTACCAACAAGGGTCTATACCTACCTACAGGAGATCTATATTACTACCTACTGGGGGTCTAACCCTATTATTTAGTCACTATGTTGTGATTAATATATTGTAGAATTATTCAGTCACTATATGGTGGTGATATGTGGTCATGATGTTGTAATATGTGATGTATTATTCAGTCACTATATGGTTATGATATGTACTGATATTATTTAGTCACTATGTGGTGGTGATGTGTGGCAGTATTATTTAGTCACTATGTGGTGGTGATGTGTGGCAGTATTATTTAGTCATTCTGTGGTCATGATGTGGCACTATTATTCAGCCACTATGTGGTGGTGATATGTGATCATAATGTGGCAGTATTATTCAGCCACTATATGGTGATGATTTGTACGGGTTTTATTTATTCACTATATGGTGATAATATGTACTGTTATTATTCATTCACTATATGGTTGTGTTACGTGGTCATTATGAGTTGGTGTTATCCAGCCATTATATGGTGGTGATATGTGATCATGATGTTGTGATATTTTTCAGTTATTATATGTTTAGGATAGAAAGGGATTATTCTAATATGTGGTGTGACATTGGCTGATGTAGTGGTATTATTAGCCACTTGTGGTGATGAAGTGGGGTATTATCCTTTTCCTTTTTGGTGATGATATGTGGGGGTTATTACCGTTACTTGTGGTAATGTATGGGGGTGGTGTATTGGTCATTTTTTAGTGGTGTTTTTCAGCCATTATGAGGTGATGATATACTGTGATATTATTCAGCCACTAAGTGATGGTAAATGTGGTCTAGTGTGGCATTTATTCGTCACTATGTTGTGGTGATATGTGGTCATAGTGTGGCGGTATTTTTCAGTCACTATGTGGTTTAGATATGTGATGGTATTATTCTGTCACTGATTTGTGGTGATACTGTATGTGGTCATGCTATGGTGATATTTGGTCTTAATGGAATTATTGGTAATACTGGCGTTGGGATTCTGGTTTTGTGTAGCGGTGTTTTTTGAAAAAGGATGCCTAATTTACTGGTTTTATTAGTCTTTGTGTTATATTTTTTAATAAGGGACATAATTTTCAGACTTTTTTTTTTCACGGGTGTCCAGCTGCAATAAGGTAAGGGAGACTGAAAAGTCCTAGTGCCCCATCTTGAGGGCCGATCCATTACAAGGTGACCTCAGTTTAGATGGGGACCCACACTGTAACAAACCTCACTTTGGGCCACATGTATGAAAACTGTTTAGGTCTAAAACTCACTTTTTTGGGCATAGTAAGCTATGGGCAAAAAAGTGAGTTTTAGACCTAAACAGTTTTCATACATGTGGCCCTTGGTGCCTTCTCAGGCCTTCATACTTTCAGGGAACTAGGTTCCCAGCTAAACTCTATACTAATTAAAAACAGTCTGCGTGGATGGGTGGAGTGCACGATCAAAATGGAGGGTAGCCACTACCCCATGCAAACAATCTAAAAACAATTTAAAGGGGTACTCCAATATTGATCAGGAAAAGTAAGTACCTTTCTAAATATACATAATCATCAAAAGTTCTTTCTTCTTGTTATATTGTGTAGACATCATCTTCACGGTGTACAGCTTGTTGTCCTGGTTCCCAACCACTGCTGCATTCTAGCAGCGGTGGCTTTGCTTGTGCTGTAATCCTGACATTGCCTATGGCCAGGTAGTGTGATGTGCTTTTTATGAGCATAAACCTGGCCCCACCCTCAGAAAACGCGTTTTTCCAGGGACCCATGAAGCCGGGAAAAATGTTCTCCTCTAGTTTTTTGCCCCTGGCCCATCCTGTTCGCCTCGCTGCTGTTAGTCCTGCCTCATTGATCATCAACCTCATTGATGTAGAACACTCCAGTTCATGCACAGAAGAGCTAGAACTGTTCTATACACAACAGCAGCAGCTCCCATTTCTGGCTCTTTAGGAGAACAATCTTGTCTCACCATTGACACTATTAGGCATAATGGGAAAAGAAGACTCGGATTTTGGAAGAAAAAAAGTTGGCCCTGAACATAAAAAAACACAAGGATAGGCACAAAGCTGGAGGAGGGTTTTACTAGCGTTGGCCCAATCAAGCTTACCTTTGGAAGGTTATTGGAGGGTGTGGATGGGGGAGGGGGCCTATTTTGAAGGGGGTGTTTTAAAATGGCCCAAATCCGACTCCAAAATTTTTTATTAGTTGGTCAGTTAGTTCGATGCAAAGGCAAGAGGAATTAGGTCCTTATCTCCCTATCTTCAGCCTTTTTCCTGAGGAGGGAATTGTGACTGGAGAGGCAAAGGTCCCCCAGGGGGGAAAAGTTTGTCCAGACCAACGTTTCAGAAAATTTTTCCCCTGCTTTCAAAGAAGTAGAAGGTTCAACCTTCATAAAAACATGCTGGGGCTGAGGCAATTTTTTTTACCGCATTGTTAAGTGTTGGCCCTGTGGTCACCGCTTTGCCACAAACCCAAGTTAGTGTAGGAGGCCGTTCTCTACCCCTGAAATAATGAATCAGATGTGAGGTAAGTTGCGGTTTGTGGGGCATATATTTCTCGAACAAATTCAGGATTCCAAAAAGTTCCTGCGTGTTTGCATATTTAAAATTTTTTTTTTTTTTATTTTCCAATAAATTTATTTTACACTGAAAAGAAAAAATGGTAACAATGTTTTGAATTTGTGATTTCCCAGGTTTCCATTTTCTCTCCATACAGCTTTGACATGGGGTACTTTATTTTTAAAAGTATTTCCCCGCTTATAAATAAATTTGTAATGCAAGTATTTGATTGTTATTTTTTCAGTTTTTTTTCCCTATTCTACATGTTATGTTTTGTCCATAAAAATCAAATGTTAATTTGTATTTTTTTGGGTTTTCATTATCCTTAATCCTTTGGGTCGAATAGATTAAAAGTTTTTTGCCAAAATTGATCCAGGTTCTTCTACCTTTCCCCCTTTTTGGTGAACTGGACTTGGATGAAAATTTTACAGCTTTTTCTTAAACCCCACCCAGAAGTGTTCAAAGTCAAAACATTGTTCCCTTTTGCTTGCAGTGTAAGTTTACCTAAAATAGCTTGTTTTTGTTCATAAGGTGTAAAAGTGATGTTCCATTTTTTCGTAATTTTATATTAAAAACTTTTTAAAAATGTATGAGGGGTCAGGATTTGGGGTAGGGTTTGGGAAATTGGGGGAGTCGGAGTCGGCGGGGGGGGTTTGATTTGCGCTCCACAGCCCTGATATTGAGCACTCATATCAGGCATATACAGCTTGGCACCCTGTGATTATGTTTCATTGGGCCCCCACTGTCTAATGGCTTAGATGCTTTGGTTGCTGTTGCCTATGGCATATAAGTGGTTAAACGGCTGGAATCAGCGAGAAAACATTGCTTGCCATATAAGTTGTTTTCAGGAAAAAAAAATGGCAAACCACTAGAAAAAAAAAGCTAAAAAATAATCACAATTTGGAGACCAATACAAAAACTCGTGGACCCCCCTTTACAAAAAAACATTTCTCTGCATGTTTTCGGTAGCTTTTGTAAATATTCTTCCCTCAGTAGGAGAAAATCAATATCCATTTTTTACTTGATTAATAATGTCCTTGAATCTTTGTGGATTAATGACCTTCAGATTTTGTTATTTTTACTTAAAGCAGGAAGAGAGTTTTAATTGTGGGTCTAGTGGCTCCACAGGCCTCCAAATGATTTCATTTTTCTGCATACAAATGTGTGAAGTAATAATTTTCAGCAAATTTAAAGGGAAAAACTGCCGTTAATTCATTTTCATAGAGTAAAACCACATCTGTGTTATCTGCAAGATAATAAAATAGCTCCTTCCTTTGTTAGCACATTTTGGCTTAATGGAAAAAGGTGTTAAAAACTAACAAATTATAATTTTACAACGTGAGCATAGATGTCTCTGTTGTCTGGTTGTGCAAAACTTGTTTATTGTGTTGAGAACTGGAAAAGAAAAAGCCAGGTCTTTGTCTATGAAGTAGTGAATAGTGAGGGTCTGTGTACTGCCTCTCATGGCAAAACATGGTACCTTTCATTAGAGAACAACAAGTTGGTGGCTCTCGGCTATCTACCACTATTATACCAGTTTGCCAATATATGCAGTATCTCACAAAAGTGAGTACACCTCTCACATTTTTATAAATATTGTATTATCTTTTCATGGATCAACACTGAAGATATAACCCACCACTCTACAGAAACCACCCTAACCCAGGTCACCAATGACCTAGTAACTACCAAAGCCTCACGCCACTACTCTGTACTTCTCCTCCTAGACCTTTCCTCCGCCTTTGACACTGTCGACCATTCACTCCTCCTACACATCCTCTCCCCCTCGGCATCACGGACTTGCCCCTTTCCTGGATCAGCTCATACCTCGCCGATAGAACATTCAGTGTCTCTCACTCTCGCACCACCTCCTCCCCTCTCCCGCTCTCTGTTGGTGTCCCCCAGGGGTCAGTCCTGGGCCCACTACTCTTTTCTATCTACACTCTTGGCCTGGGTCAGCTCATAGAATCACACGACTTTCAATACCTCCTGTATGCTGATGAAAACCCAACTCTACATTTTCCACCCCCAGATTTTCACTTCTCTTCCTCCCGGATCCCTGACTGTCTTTCGTTCTTTTCCTCCTTCTTCTCCTCCCGTCTCCTAAAACTAAACGTGGAGAAAACTGAATTTATTCTCTTCCCACGCCCCACTCTATCCCCTCCACTGATCTTCTATCACTGTCAATGGTACACTCTCTAAACCAGCACCACAGGTCCGCTGCCTTAGGATAACCTTTGACTCCAATTGTCCTTTTCAAACTGCACGTCCAAGCCCTCATCTCTGCCTGCCGTCTCCACCTGAAAAATATCTCACGAATCAGCTCATTTCTTAACTCTGAAAGCACAAAAAATGCTGGCCCCATGCCCTCGTCTCTCCCGCCTAGACTACTGCAACATCCTTCCTGTGGCCTCCCAGCTAGCCCCCCTCGTCCCCCCCTAAAACCATCCTTAACTCTGCTGCCCTTCTGATTCACCTCTCTCCTTGCTACTCCCCTGCCTCTCCCTCTGCCAATCCTCATGGCTACCCATTTGCCCAGCGGAATCAGTTAAAGCTAGCAACCTTGACCTACAGGGCTTCCATAACCTCCCCCCTCCATACATCTCTGCATTATTCTAAATACCCCCCCTCACGAAAACCTACGCTCCTCACAGGACCTTCTCCTCTGCTTCCTCTTATCACCTCCTCACAAAACCCGTCTCCAAGACTTCTCTCATGCTTCCCCCGCACTTTGGAACCACTGCCCAACACCTCAGACTCTCCCCCTCTCTCACCAGCTTAAAAAGTAACCCTGAAAAACCTACCTCTTCAGGATCGCCTTTGAATTAATTTGCTTTACTGTCAAGCAAACTTTTAAAGAGAACCTTTTCAATGGTTGCGCCCCCTTGCTGAGGGCAGCACAAGCTAGTGTCAGTGCTGTTCCCACGCGGGGTGTCCCTTATTCTGTAAGATGCTGCAGTTTTAGAGCATTTACACCTCAAATCTTATTCATGAGTAGGTGTTATCCCCGCCCATCAAAGGATATCCCCGCCCACTGACAGTTATTCACATGTTTCTACCTATTCAAAGCAATAGGTTTGTCAGTTGAGATGGGCGGGGCTAGCCTCAGATTGGCGGGGTTTGAAAAAAAACGACACTTGAAATGAAGCTCTATGAATGACTCTTCGGTGAAAACGGCAGATTTGGCATTAAATAACACGAAAACTCCGGCATCTTACAGAATAAGGGACACAGCGCTGGAAACAGCGGGTCTGACACTACCTTGTTCTGTCCTCAGCCAGGGGGGCAAAAACTATGTGACAGGTTCTCTTTAAAACTGAATCACAAATTTTAGGAGTTTTGCCACGTATAAACACGGCTTAAGTGGGCTGGGTGCAGCTGATTTGCAGAGAATTCAGCATGACAGAATCACAAATTATTGTATGTCACACTTAGGCCATGTTCACACGGCTTAAAATGGGACGTATTTCAGTCCGTAATTACACGCCGTAGTGCGCAAATTACGGCTGGAATACGTCCTAGTCATCACGGTAATCACAGTTCTCATAGAGAACTATGAATTACGCCCTCCTCCCCCTGCTGGGCGGAATCCACGCGGGGGGAGATAAGCGACAGTGAATTACCAGGGGCGTATACGTGCTATTGGTAATGCAAGTCTATGGGCCGGCGAGGTGCCAGCCCCCCGCACCCGCCCCGACCACACGACGTAATTGCGGGGCGTAATTACGCCCTGCAAACACACCGTGTGAACCTAGCCTTAGGGTAATTGAGGCACGTAGAGTACGCGCCACAATACGGTGTGTGATTTGGGAATCGCGCTGATCAGCGCGTACTCCCGAAGCATGGAGGGCTGGCAGCCCGCCGTCCCCGTATACATGCATTGCGATTACGCGCCGCGAGTAATTGACATGTCACTTATCTCCCCGCGCGTACAAGACGATCGGATTGTACGCGCGGGGGGAGGAGGCATAAGCCATACTTCTCTATGAGAGCTATGGATTACCGTAATTGTGGCGTGCATCTCGCCGCGTATTAAGCGCAAATATGCAGCGAAATGCGTGGGCCCAATTTTACGCGTGTTGAAAAATTAGGGCCCTTTTGGGCAAATACAGCTTTCCTTATGTAATATAACTATAATAATATAATGCAACTTTGCTCCTTTTACTTATTGCATAACTATACTACATACACTATATGGCTTCAGAAAACTTTTATGCCAACTTTTTTTTTTTTTAGATATTGGGGAAGATATACTAATACTTAAACAGTCTAAAATGCATCAGATAAATCCTAGCTGCTTTTGCTATATGAATATTTTGGTGCATACACTATTGTATAGTTTTTGTCTAGTTATTTGTTGGCCCAACTTATGCAAATAATTGCATCAAATTTTGTTTTGGTGCACGGCTTCGCCCCTCATGGTCCTTGATATGAGTCCACACTTCTTTTGTCGGACACAACAAAAGTGTCTAAAAAAGTCTAAAACATAATAAATGTGGAGTAAATATACACCAGTGTTTTGCAGAAAATTGTGCCAGAATTCTGGCACAATTTCTATAGTAAATGGAACCTCATGTGTTTATCAATGTTTCTCCCACCCTTTATTTTAAAGATAGGTCTATACCATTTGAAGTTTATAAGACTTATAATATAGCAGAGCAGCTAGACTGAAACAGATTGATGGCAGGAATTCAATCAATATTTAATTAAAGTAACCACTAGATCTGTCTCTGTGGAGTTTTAGGCAATGGTCCAGAAAAGAAGTCATACTTACAACATGCTTATGAGAAGCTGAGATTTCCTCTACGAGGCTGGAGTCACACGTTCAAATATGTTTTCATGCATATTTTGCAGATATTCATAAGCCAAAACCAGAAATAAAATATACAGCGGTAAAAAGTATAAGGGTAAGTTCACATGACGGCTTTTAACGAGGAATTCAATGTGGATTCTGCATTGAATCCCTTGTCAAAATCCTTGTGCAATCTGACGAAAATTCACTTGACATTTAAAATCAGAAGAAAAAAAACAAAAAAAACGACCATGTTTACTACTGTTTTCTCGATCTTTGTATATACAGAACTCAATCAGAGCTGTATATACAGATACAGTCATCTTGGTCATGGCAGGCATGTGACCGCTGGGTCTCGGTAACTGTAGGAGCTGCTGAGTCTTATTAGCCCCAGATCAGCTCTGCAGTCAGTGTTAGGGGCTTTATTTCTCCTTGAAAGAGAACCTGTCACATAGGTTATACCTCCCTTGCGGAGGACAGCACAAGCTAATGAGATACCGGCTGTTTCCAGCGCTGTGCCCCTTATTCTGTAAGATGCTGTAGTTTTAGAGCATTTACCCCTCAAATCTTATTCATGAGTAGGTGTTAGCCCGGCCCACCAAGGGCTAGCCCACTGACAGTTATTCACATGTTTCTACCTATTCAAAGTAATAGGTTTATCAGTTGAGGTGGGCGGGGCTAGCCTCAGGTGGGCGGGGTTTTAAAAAAAACTGACTGACTTTTCTTGCTGAAAACTGCAGATTTTAGCATTAAATACTATAAAACTACAGCATCTTACAGAATAAGGGACACAGTGCTGGAAACAGCATGTCTGAAACTAGCTTGTGCTATGTGACAGGTTCTCTTTAACTGGGGCTACACCACCAGCTGTAGAGGAAATCAGCAACAAAAAATAAAATAAAAAAAAAGGTATGTAAAATTGCCCCCCCAGGGGACTTTTTCTTTTTATGGGGGGTACAATATTAAATTTTACAATACATTTTAATAGGTTTAAGTATAGACAAAATTAATATTACACAGTAAAATGCTACTAAGAGTAAACAATAGGTGAGAGGGCCATGTTCGGTAATGATTAAGGACATTGTGCTTGAAACGCGTTCGCTGGTAAATGCGCACACTGGATCTTGGAAACCGTTGTGAGCAAATGAAATGTGAAGATTTTATTGATACTTTTTGGTGCTGGATTTTCACTTTTCGTGGAATGTCCCTGTTGCCAAGAGCTTACAATGTGGGCATACAGGGAAGACAAAAGATGAAAGTGCTTGATTTAAGTAATAGTCCAGTAATGTTCCATAAATATGGGGTAGTGCAGGGAGACCTTTGTAGGCCTTTCTCAGGATGCACTCAAATCTATGAGGTTTATGCCCGATTGTACAAGATAGCACATTCTAGTAAACTGATGCAGCATGTGTGAAGTCTTTGAAGCAAGCATGGAAGGTTTGGATGATTGAGGCATTTAATCTAAGATAAGCAGCAGATCACAGAGACTGTGTAGGGTTGCAGACGAAGATGAGGGCGGAGATGTAGGGGGTGCAGCACTGTAGAGTACTTTATGGGGGAGAGTAATTAGTTTCTGTTTTAAATGGGCAACAATTGCAGTGACTGACACAGGGTAGAGGAATCAGTATAGCAGCTGGAAAGAAAGACGAGTCTGACTGCTGCATTCAGGATGGATTGGAGAAGGGAGAATTTATGGAAAGGGAGACCAATAAGCAAGGAGATATAGTAGTCAAGATGAGAAAGTATAATGGCAGCAATCAGAGTTTGAGTAATTTTACAGTAAGAAAAATTGATGACTTCTGGAAATGTTCTTGAGGTGTAGTTTAAAAGAGAAGCCAAGGAATTGAATCTATGGAGAGGACAGATCCCCAAGACAGTGCATCTGCTGCTTAGAACTCACGGAAGAACCACACACGGAAACAGAAATAGCAGGGTTGGGTTGGTTAGTAGATGGCGGAATGATAAGTCAATAGTAAGAAGGGATAACGGATTAGGTGAGAGTAAATCAAGTGTTCCAAGATGAAGAGCAGGTTAGAGACTGGTTGGTAGTTAGCAGTGCAGAGTGGGCTTTTTTAGTAAAGAAGATATGACAGCATGTTTGAAATAGGATGGAAAGATCCCAGGAGTAAGAGAAAGGAGTAAGAGATAAAAGCTGGAAAAATAGACTGCTACAAAACACCAGTGACTGTCTGTCCGCTGTCTCTGACATCATGTCCTCTCTCCATCTGAAACTAAACCTCACTAAGACTGAAAATTTTTGTCTTTCCACCATCTACTAACCCAACCCCACCCTGCTATTTCTGTTTCTGTATGTGGTTACACCATTTTCCTAGGCAGCAGGCCCGCTGTCTTGGGGTTATATTACATTCTGATCTGACCCTTTACCCCATATATCCAATCCCTTGCCCGCTTCTGTCACCTTTCACCTCAAAAATATCTCCCCCAAAAACCGTCCATTTCTCACTGTGGGAAACAACTCAACTCTCATTACTGCTTTTTCTTTCTCGTCTTTTACTACTGTAATCCTTGCTTAAACGGTTCTCCCTCTCTGCAAGCTCTCCCCTCTCCAATCTGTCCAGAATGCAGCAGCCAGACTCATCTTTCTCTCCAGCCGCTATACTGACGCCTCTACCCTGTGTCAGTCACTGCACTGGTTTCCCATCCAGTACGGGATACAGTATAAACCAGCACTCTCACCCAAAAAGGCTCTCCACAACGTTGCACCCCCTACATCCCTCCCTCGTCTGCCCTACCACCCGACCCGCTCTCTCGCTCTGCTGCTAATTATATCAGGTTACCTCATCAATAAATCCGAACCTCCCATGCCTATCTCCAAGATTTCACAGGGTGCGCACCAGTTTTTGGGAACACGCTACCGTGGGCGATCAGGCACATTCACAACCCTCACAGATTTAAGAGGGCCCAGAAAATCCATCTTCTCAGCCTGGCCTACCAAGATCCCTAACTGCCATCACACACATCTGTCACTCCCTACACTAGGGCACTCCCCCAGGACTTATCTGTATATAGATGTACTGTCTGGGTGGCAGGTCATCCATTTTTCATGTAAACCACCCCCTATTTATAAAACATGGCTGGACCATTGTAAAACTTGGAAACTTCTTACCTTTATGTTTCCACCGATACACCCTAATAGATTGTAAGCTCTCACGAGCAGGGCCCTCACACCTTGTGTCTCATTTGTAAGTACTTTTAATGTGTAATGTCTGTACGTTTACCCTTGAATTTGAAAAGTGCTGCGGAATATGTTGGCGCTATATAAATAAAGATTATTATTATTTATTATTACTGGACGAGGTCAGAGCGAATGGGGTCACTGAAGCAGGCAGTGGGGCGAGCAGAGGAGAGAATCCTGGATACTTCTTCTGTTGTTGGGTTAAATGCTAAGAGCAGACCAGAGTACATGTGGGGTGTGACATTCAAGCAAGTACAATATGTGCAAGAAAAAAATAAAGTAATTAAAAAAAAACCTGACAGTCCCAACCGTAACGTTTGGTCCCGTTCCCGATTAACCTAAAACTTTATATCACCTATATATGAATGTTTGTGTTTGAAAGGCGACAAAATTTATTTTAGTGTCATTTTTGCTGTTAAAAAGGACATTCGTAAAACCATTTTTTTTTACCATTTTCCCTATTGTTAAAAAAAAATCAAACATAAAAATTACATAAAATTAAAGCCTAAGGCTATGTTCACACAGCTTATTTCGGGGCGTATTTACGGACGTATTTACGTCTGCAAATACGTCTCGAAATACGTTTCAAATAATAAAACAATTTAGATTAGCATTGATTCCAATGTAAAATACGCCTTGTCGTTCACACGAGGCGTATTTTCGCAACGTATTTGCGGACGTAAATACGTCCGTAAATACGATCGTAAAATTAAGTTCCCTGTCACTTATTGAGGCGTATTTCACGACGTAAATACCCATAGTAAAGAATGGGGATTGTATTTACAATGCGAAATACGCGCCACACTTTGTGGCACGTATTTGAAACGTATTTCGGGACGTATTTGCGGACGTAAATACGCCCCGGAATAAGCCGTGTGAACATAGCCTAACATATCATGGAAAAAGGCAAAAGGTGAAATCATTCTAGCATTTAAATCTGCATGTTTTAAAGAAAATGAAAATGTGCCTGCTCAGGAACTGGTTAATGGCAATGCGATTCATTGCGGTGTGGCACAATATGTTAATGTTGGGGGATTAAACTTATTCCTCCTGCGCTGAGTGTTATTTAGCCTAGAAACAGCCCTGGCCATAAATTTTAGGAAACATGTATGTTCAGAAAAATACTTAATACACATGGCTTTTTTTTATATGCGCTTTCAAATGAAAAAGTAAAGAAGTCCAAAGGGGTATAAGAAAAAGGTCCACAGCGCGTTACAGTTAACCCTTTAATGTCCAGGCTTGCTTGGGCTTCAATGGGGTTGCCCGGCCGATAAAAATGCATCAGAAATGGGGCCAGGCTGATTTAAAAAAAAACAAAAACCAACATACCTACCTGATCCCATCGCTGCAGCTCCAAAACTCAGTGGTGATCCTTTCCTCTTCACTTGGGAGTTTTCATCCCGAGACACATGAGAAACCTGCACTCTGTTGTAAGTGAAGTAAGCATGAGCCTCTTCTGTGTGTCGGGACAAGAACCCAGAAATCAAGAGGATTGGAGCGGTGGTGGGGGACAGGTAGGCAAGCATAACTTGCCTTCATTTCCGTTTTTTTTATTCTACTGGACAACCTCTTTAATGACCAAGTCATTTTTTTTTACATTTTCAACTAAATATTCAAAAAGCCACACACTCTTTATTTAAGCTGTATGTGGTGTTATCAATAACATCTTTGCGGGGCACATATACTTTGTTAATAAGCTTTTATTTTTTTGGGCGTTGGAACCTATATAAAAAGTGTTTTCACTGTTTGAAGTAGAGATAATGGCTTACTTGTATTCTATGTCAGTATGAATGCCGCAATTTCAAATATGAAGTTTTTACATTTTAGTCCTTTTGCACAATAAAAATCTGTTTAACTAAAAAAGAAAAAAAAACATTTTTGTTTCACTAAAAGAGCCATAACTTATGTCAATGTAGCTATACTACAATTTTTTAATTTTCTTTTTTTGCAGGATTAGTTGTGGCTTTTATTGGTACCATTCGAGGGAACAGAATTAATTGAATCATTTTTATCATTTCTTTGGATGTAAAAGAAAAAACAACAAAAAGCAGCTTATCTTTATTTGTGACACTTTGGAATTGAAGCAGCAAGTCTTTGGTTGCTTGTATAATACTTTGATATACTTAGTATTCCAAATCATTATTGGCCGTCAGTATTAAATCGAAGTCTGGTTTCATACATTGCGTTTTTCTTGCGCCTGAGCGGTTGAAAATGCATGCAGTAAACACACGTAGTTTTTCAAAAATACATGTGTTTTTGTAATTGGCTCAAATTTGGAGCACCCGTGCGAAATCCTTATGAAATGCAAGAGAGGTCTTTTTTTCTATCAAAGTGAGCCCCTACTAAGGTGCTTATAATTAGTGAAAAGGGAGCCCACTGCCCTGAATTTATACCGGGTCTGGCCTCAAGGAGAGGCATTACTGTTAGAGACGCACCATATGAGGTTAACTTGAAGTGGAGGTGGTCAAAGACAATTTGATCAAACTGTGCACTATAAACGTCAATTTTACACACCTAGAAAAACTAGCAATGCACTGTAAATGTTTCATAAATTCAATGCTTCCATGGATTTGAGTGCCAACTGGTGCTGCTGCATTTTTCTGTATTAAGGGTAAGAGGTGGCAAGAAAGCATAATAAAATAATCTGAAAAGGGAGGTGATACCTTTTTCAATGGAGGTAAGTTTGTGTTCATTTCTTATTTTAGCCCAGTGGAAGGTGGTAGGGAAATTTTTAAAAGTCTTGGAAAACACCCTTCATAGATTATGTGTGTTGAGGCATACAATACAATCAGGACTTTCAACTTCATTACAGATAATATGTAAAACAATCCTATTACCATCACACAGATTGGTTATGATTAAGGATCTTTGGAGGTGAAACGTGAAATATTTTGGATATATAAATTTAACTCTAAATTATTAGGACTAAAAGTCTTTGAAACAATCTTGTAACAAATTATGAACAATAATAAGCACAGTGTTCACTCCTTTAATATTTCACTGAATTTTTTAAGTAGTTTTTAGCGCTTTTCCTTTTAGATGTAATGGTCATCACGTCATGCAGGGCCCTATACTACAAATGTTCTTATGTGCATTTTTTGCCTTCCAAAATATAGTTTAATTGCCCTCACATCTGTTCCAAAATCCTGCTTTTCATTTTGATAGACGTTTTATATAATTCTCTAAGACACAAAAGGTTTTGTATTATGTCCAGTACCATCGGTCTTCTGTACTGTATAACCTGCAGCTGGAACAATATAGCTTTCTTCACACCTTGTAGGTATGTAGAAGTGACGTAAAACATAGCCTCCAGTGTCTTGCACTAACCTCCAGTCCCTCTTTGACTATATTATACTGTTTTTAAACATGTATTTTTACTCACCTGCTGTACTCGGCATATAGTAATGGATATTTGACAATTTGTACTGTTTTCTTATAACATACCCGTTTTTAAATGCCATGTATGAACATAATATCTCTGTATTGCTACTTGGTGCACATTTTTGTCCTTGAGTAAAAAAAAAAATATCTGAATTAACGGCAAAACTGCATTGAAAAGATTGAATATGTGACACTTGTTCTTATGCATTGTTTGTTGCAATCTGTGGAGCCTCAGATCCTGGCGGGCGATTTTCATGGGAGTTTTTTTAGTCCTAATATGGTCTAATATTTTTAGTGTATCCATGACACTAGTCTCAGAAAGAACATTTATCAAGGGACAGAACAATAAAGGATATAATAAGCAAAATTAAGCACAAAAAAATTACTGTGTTTTGTTTCATATTTTAAAAATAAGGTAAACAAATGTTTTGCCCATGTAGTGCAGCAAAGACTTTTAAAGAAGATAGTATATGCTGTGTATATACCTTTTTTAGCTTATGTGCCATTTCTGGGTTGTCATTTTGATGTCTTCCAATATGGCTGCGCTAATGTAGCTCACATTTCCCGTTATGCTTCTTGCATTGCAGGAGGGGGAATGTTCTTATCACAATGCACTTACCCCAGAAATACATAACTTCTGTCCCCCCACCACACACTCTCCTGTGTATTCCTATGACATGCCGATTCAGCTTGTCTTTGATGCTTTTTGCTTGTAAGAGCTGGGAGACACCTATCAATCACAAGCAGGAGAGCAGTGTGAAGCTGCATGTCATGGTATACACTGAAGAGTCTGCGCACAGCACTCAAGAGCTGGAGAGGTGTAAGCATATGCATTGCCTGCAGGTCACAATAACATGGTAGACTATGCTATCGCATCCCCTAAAATAGGTGTATGAGCTGGGAAAAAGGGAAAACCTAGCCCATGCTGGGTTAAGTCTGCTCTATAATTCCCTATGGGACCGCTGCTGTTGTCTCGCGGTATTCGCCTAGATATCTGGAACATATGCAATATCGTAGTGTGAACCCACCCTTACATCTTCTCGGTCTCAAAAATTCAGAACAATTATTCAACACTTTAAACTAATTTCTACAGTCCCTGTAAAACTTCTACACACCTGTAATATCCTCCTCTCCTATAACCTGTTTCTCCACCATTACTGATAAGCTTTCAACCTTACGTTTACCCTTCAATTCTAACCTCAGTACCTGTCTGACGCAATACCATCCCACCTCGTCCGCAACCTTAGTATTGTGATTGTTCAAGCCTTAACCCATCTCTAATTACTGGTGACTTCCCTTCTTCTTTCAAGCACACAACCCTTACACTCATCTGTAAGAAGCCTTCTCGTCCAATAATCACACCATATTGCGTGTCTTGAATAGTCATCTCATCTCTCATCCAACTCTCCTCTTGATTTTCTGCAGAATGATTTTATACCCCAACACTTTCCCAAAACCATCCTAACTAAAGTCACTAATGATCTAACTGCTAAATCCTTACATCAGTACCTGCACTCTTCCTCATAGACCTGTCTTTTGCCTTTGACACAATTGATCACTTTATCCTGGGCCCTAAAGTTTTCTCCATCTATGCCCTTGGCATAGGACAACTCAAAATCTCATAGCTTTTAGGACCACTTCAATGCAGATGACACCGAAATTTAATTCTCCTGGATGGATACACTCTATTATCACCTAAATCCGCCAACTTCTCTTGCTTCGTAAGGCTCAACATGGAGAAACCACATTGCCATACCCATTTATCACGTTTGTGGCTCCATGCTTCCCTAGTCGTATATGTTCTCTGTCTTGAGATAATCTTCGACTCCAACCTGTCCTTCAAATCACACCTCTAAACCATTACCATCTGAAAAAACATTTCTTGAATCTTTTTTTTTTTTTTCAACATTGACCGCTACAAAAATGCTGGTTCATCACCTCGTTATCTCCTATTTAGACTATTGCAAAATCTGCTTGGAGGGATTTGTTAGGCGATGATATAAACCTATGGAAGTCAGACATACAGGAGACTGATCTCCTGTCTATGTAGACATGCACTAGACTGGTGTTCTAAATGGTGACCATGTGCTAAAATAAAGCTGCCCATAATGAAAGACTAAAAATGCATGAACGTAACTAGGCTGAACTAAAATAAAATTACATTGGTAGAATATTGCTGTTGAGTTATTATATGCCTTCTTTTCTTGTTGAAGTGCTTCTTAAATGTTGACTTTCATCAGTAGGGTTACTCTGCTCACATATAAATGTGCACCAAGGATGCAGCTTCTTATGCATTTAACAAAAACTTTCCAGACAACTGGAATGATAACAAAATACTATTATACCACAAAAAAAAAATTCCTTATTAAAACTTCGCTTTTATTAATAATATTCCTAAACTAACAAACATACATAGAGGACAACAATCCAAAAGATACCTCTACTCATGTCACCCTAATTGGTTCTGGAATATACCCTTCACGGAGTACCCGCCCCGATAAGGGCTACACCGCAGTACTGTTTCTATTCTCCTGACCAATCCCTAAAGGCGACACAGAAAATAGTAGATATAAACTGTCTCACAAAAAAATATACGTCAAAAATGGAGTAGTTACCTTATCTAAGAAGGAGCCTCCACATCACAGACACGTATATACCTATGTACAGGAGACCTATGATATAGGTGATAATTAGTCACCAGAGAATATTTTTTTTCAAAACAAATGATCAAGCAGATATTAGTCACGAAAATACTTTCCCCAAACACGTTTCGTCCTCGCACAGACTCATCAGTGGGGTCCAAACAAAGATTTTCAGCTTTGTCTTATATCTCCAGAAAATCCATTTTACATACCAAAGACTGCATCTACTCGTTTCACAATCTAAGTATACTCAGGAAAGGTCTCCTAATAAATGACAGGAAAGGTGCTCTCATCCGGGTCTGTATGACCCACGTCTCTTGAGGTAGTTGTCTCCCTGTTGTCCTCTATGGTTGTTAGTTCATTTAGGAATATTATTAATAAAAGCTAAGTTTTAATAAGGAATTATTTTTTTGTGGTATAATAGTTCTTATGCATTTACTGTAGAGCACTGTACATGCAGTTTAAATGTACCTAAAATAGTGACCAATATATCATTATGTGGTTATGTGGATTGCATAGTCAGCACTAACTGTTCTGTTTACAGACTCCTTATGGAATAAAAATAGAGCAGCCATTCATGGTTCTTACAGTGTTTAAGTCACAGTGGCGGTACTATCCTAACATTTCCTCAAAGACATCTGTTGATCCATGATTTGACATTTTTCCACTGAATTCGCTCTCTGGTTATTTTAGCATAAACACTAGATATGCCACACACATACTGGAAGACCAATCTTTGGAAAGGCACGTGGCACAGAAGTATAAAAATGGCACTGGAGAAATCAAACAAATTAAAAAAATTACAACTCTGGATAAAACCTGGTATTATGTTGAAGTCGTGGGCCGTAATAATTTTCTGTAAAATTCCAAACTCATACTTTTAGTATGGTCAGATTTATATGCAAGACTTTTTTTTCCCCCTTTAATCATTGAGGCTGGGACAGTTAGGGTCTGTTCACATTATTGAAAAGGTTGGGGGTGCACTCCTTTCGGGGGCTCAGTGGACAGATGCAGAATCCTTGAACCAATGTTAGATCAATGACTACGGCATTCCAATATGCGTTTCCAAGAACATTTCCATTATTGGTTATATAACAATGGAGTCCATTCAAGCTCCCCAATTTGTAGGCATCATAAAAGGATTTATATAGTGGTATTCAGATCTAGATATTAGATACGAACCAAGGAAGGCGCAAGTCCTTTCCAAAAGGTTTTAAAAAATTTGAATACCTCTATACTTTTTGTGACGCCTACAAATTGGGGAGCTTGATTTTACTCCATTGTTGTATAAAATATACTTGAATTCTTTGATATGCATCGTGCCGTGCCCAGGTCTGTTCAGTTGGCGGAAATTTAAGTGGATTTTGTGATGTAAGTTACACTAATTCATGCATGAAATCCACGCTGAAAAGCATCACTTTTTAATTAAACGTTCCATTTTATAAAAAGAGCGTGATTCAATTTTTCAATCCGTAGTGCAATAATATGTTGCTTATTCTGCAGATAAAATATAAAAATCCATGGCGGCAAAAACCCAAGCTAATATCCGATTTTCCACACAGAAAATTCTGTTGTGAGAAAGCACCCTCAATGCCAACTTTGAGATAAACATGTAAGATGGGCAATACACTACGTCGAAAATCCCTAAGAAGCATTTATGCTATCTATCATACATGAAAAAACTTTGAGACTCTCGGTTCACATATCATGATCAGAAAAATGTTTAACTGCCCACGACTTCAACTGGTCTCAAATCGGGCAGTCCTATCCTATCTTTACCTCTCAATCGAGCCAATCAGGCCTCTCACTGGGTCACCGACCTCCATTATTCAGAGAGAAAAAATAAAAAACACCCAACCTGCAAAGCTGCCCTTCTTATGACAGCCTGTGAGAGTGGGCGGGGACAGAAACCCAAAATGGAAGCACCCCTTCCTTTCCATATAGGTTAAAATCAATTACACCAAGTATAACGTATGTTTCTGCACACAAAAACATCTCTGAAAAAACGTAAAGCAAAAACCCGGGTGCCACTGGCAGGCTGGGGGCACACATGTAATTATACATGTACACAAAACAGACCCCCCGCCACGGCACATTTTTGCAAAAAGGGCAATACACTACGTCGAAAATCCCTAAAGAAGCATTTAAGCTATCTATCATACATGAAAAAACTTTTAGACTCTCGGTTTCACATATCTTGATCAGAACATGTTTAAGCTGCCCACGACTTTTCAACGTGGCTCAATCGGGCAAGTCCTTTTCCTATCTTTACCTCTCAAACGAGCCAATCAGGCCTCTCACTGGGTCACCGACCTCCATTATTCAGAGAGAAAAAAATAAAAAACACCCAACCTGTAAAGCTGCCCTTTTTTTGACAGCCTGTGAAGTGGGCGGGGACAGAAACCCAAAATGGAAGCACCCCTTCCTTTTCCCTATAGTTAAAATCAATGTACACCAAGATTAACGTATGTTTCTGCACACAAAAACATCTCTGAAAAAACGTATGCAAACCTGGGGGCCACTGGCAGGGCTGCGGCACACATTGTAATTATAAAATGTACACACACAGACCGCCGCCCCGCGGACAATTCCTGCAAAAAGGGCAATACACTACGTCGAAATCCCTAAAGAAGCATTTATGCTATCTATCATACATGAAAAAACTTTGAGACTCTCGGTTCACATATCTTGATCAGAACATTTTAAGCTGCCCACAGACTTTCAACGTGGTCCTCAAATCGGGCAGTCCTATCCTATCTTTACCTCTCAATCGAGCCAATCAGGCCTCTCACTGGGTCACCGACCTCCATTATTCAGAGAGAAAAAATAAAAAACACCCAACCTGTAAAGCTGCCCTTTTTATGACAGCCTGTGAGAGTGGGCGGGACAGAAAACCCAAAAATGGAAGCACCCCTTCCTTTCCATATAGGTTAAAATCAATGTACACCAAGTATAACGTATGTTTCTGCACACAAAAACATCTCTGAAAAAACGTATGCAAACCTGGGTGCATACATTGATTTTAACCTATATGGAAAGGAAGGGGTGCTTCCATTTTGGGTTTCTGTCCCCGCCCACTCTCACAGGCTGTCATAGAAAGGTGTTTTTTATTTTTTCTCTCTGAATAAATGGAGGTCGGTGACCCAGTGAGAGGCCTGATTGGCTCGATTGAGAGGTAAAGATAGGATAGGACTGCCCGATTTGAGACCACGTTGAAAGTCGTGGGCAGCTTAAACATGTTCTGATCAAGATATGTGAACCGAGAGTCTCAAAGTTTTTTCAAACATGTAAGATGACACAATGGAGGAGATGTATCAAAAGTGAAGGATAGGAAAAAATGGAGAAGTTGCAGTTTGTGACCAGATTCCATCATTTTTCAGAGGTCCTTTAGAAAAATAAAGCATCAACCTAATCGGCTGCCATGGGGCAACGACTCCTCTTTACATCTATTTCCCATTATTTTTAGCCCATTGCTGTTAAAGGGGTATTCCCATCTTATAAAGTGATTGCAATATGCTAGGATACATCACTTTATGATCAGTGGGGCTTCAACCTCTGGGACTGCAACCCATTCTAATAATGAAGGGGCTGCAGTGCTGTTGTAACAGTGCAACCCCTTCTAAGTTTTTCCTGCACAGTGGCACTCCCATTTACCTGGCTATGTAAGACCCTACACAGTAGGGTTTTGGAGTGCCAGTGTGCAGAAAAAAATCTGTGCCAAATACAGGCAACCAATTAAAGTAAGACCCATTTAACAACAGTTCACAGTTTAGTTCTGCATAAAATGTTCAATAAAGTGAGAAGCAGTAATAGTATTCAGCCTTTTCATCCCTTAGGTAGTTAAGTGCAAATAACCCAACAGGCTGGAGTTTCACATAAAAAGCAGCTTTATTTCAGTCCATATTTTGTTGAGACATTTCTGGGATGAGGCCATTAGAAATAATGATCTATTCCAGTGCCTTTAATAAGATGTCTGGTCAGCAGCCATTGTGTTCTATTAACACACAGCGCTGAAAGAGCTGCGGTCGGCACATATGATCCAGAAAACATCTGCAAACCTTCGGATTCCAGGTAAAAGCTATAGCATGATGACACACGTCCATTTTCAAAAACTTCCTTCTTTCATGGTAGCGTAAATTATATGGGATTTGCTCTCCTCTGTGGCAGTGAAATAGTTAAAAGGCAACATTCTAGAAGATTTTATCTTCATGAAGCACCATTGTTACCGTCAGGATATGGAGGATTCAAGTGCTGCCCGAGTATTAGGAAACTGTCCAGCAATGCCATCATCAGAACATGTAGCGATCGTATAGAACAGGGCTGACGCATGAGCCCCTGGTTTTCTTTGTGATTGGTAATTCAGTAAAGACTTTCTTGCACCTTGTGCTCTGGTCATAGACATACAATGCTGGCAAGTGTCTGACAGATAGAGAAACATACCAGAAGAAGGCCTTGTGTTCAGTGTATACCACAGAAAAGACCTGTTACTATGGATGTTTCCAACAAAGTGTACTATATTCTGTAGATCGTGAATATGGTGCCAAATGCCAATCAATTTTTTTACTTTAATTATACAAATCCTCACCTATACCTTCATCATTTAATATTAATTTTGTCAGTTCCGATTAATGGTTAAGGTGAGTGGAGGCCTGTTTATTAAATTACCTTTTTATAAAGTATTTTGGAGAGTATTTTGGACAGCAGATCCGCCTCCTTGTGGTATGTATGATTCATCCAAAAACATTCAAGGAAAAGAGAGTCTTTATTGAAGAGCCGACAGAAAAGGGCAGTAAATGTGTAGGAGGCTGGGTGCATCGTTAATGTGAACATTGCCAATCCTAAATTTACTCGAACCGATTCGCGCATTTAGGACATATCACTGCTGGTTGTTGATTGTTATTTAAGATATCGGGACAAGATGGGATAGTCCAATATTGCCAGTAGAAATAAATATCAACTTAGTAGATCGACTGTCTGGAGACACTGGGTGGAGCAGCAGTATGCCACAAAACGGACAGCTGTTCTCCTGCAGGAAAAAGCAAAAAAAAAAAGTGTCAGGAGGCCAGGACTGATCTCATTCTATACATACAACTGAAGGCCTACATACACATTATAGAAAAGTCAGAAAAATGTTAAGGTTTTGGCTGGTCCAGACAACTATCTTATGTGTATGGGGACCTCTAGATTCTCCCCCCTATTTCAGTGCCTAATCCTTTTGTTCTCTCTGGAGATAAGCCACCAGCAATAGCTTAATCCCTTCTCCCCTTTGGAAGCACATGCAAGCTCGGTCAGATTGAGTATGAATATCTACAGAGGTGGGAAAGGATTGACTGACACCTTCACCTAAATGCTATTGCTTTTTAACTTCTCTCCAAAATTACATTTATGACCTCAAAGGGGTTATCTGGAAGTTTAAAGATTTCAGAGAACACTATAAACAGCATTTATATTGAAAAGTAAAGATATTCCACTACCTTCATGTGTTTCTTTTGCCTCTTTATTCATCTATTATAAGATCAGTGAAACTTCCTGCTTGTGGGAGGGTCAGTAGTTCTCCAGCATATATTTTCTACAAGTCCCAGAATCCATTGTAGTTACAATCTAGGACCTCCAGGCAACCGTGCCCTAATCTTCCTAGCACTGTTCAGTCCTGTCCTGTATACCCTTAAATCATCATTCTCAGACATGTACACCTCATGCCCCCTGCAAATCTGTTCCAGTTCACTTTCTGATTGCCTGCAGCTGGCTGTGTATAGTACAGTGAACCAGTTTATAACATGGTAAAAAACAAACAAACATTCATTCCTCATCCTATAATATGTGTAACACTGTACAAATAAATAATTCGGTTTATATATTTCTATGCATGTGCTGTACATCCCCCACAACAGGCACGCAGCTATTCCATCATTGTAACTCTGATTGCTGTGGGGACTGTGGCATCACCCAGCTTTCCTGTACACTGGTTCGCCTATCTAGCATCCAAGAAAGGTGGGCGACATCACATCCCCCATAGCAATCAGTTTTTGATCATGGGAAAGCTGTTTGCTTGCTGTAAGGGATGTGGCATCACACAGTTGTACAGTACACAACCTCCAGGCTTTGTAATGCTGTTTACTGCTTTCACTACTAATAGTAATTGAAGCAGAGCTAACATTTCCCTCTCCCCTCTAATCACTCCTGCTGCCGAGACCGACAGGAGAGAATGACATCACTATATGCAGCCAGATCGTTCTCTACTCTCCCTCTACTCAGGTCACACCCACTAAAGGGGAGTGTTTCTGAGCTGAGCCTGGCTTCAAAGCACACCCACTGAGTGATGACAAAACATCCATTGATTAAGAAGCAAAACCATGTGATAAATGGACGTCACATGGTTTGCAGGAAGTTGGAAGGAGGGGAGTAAAGAGCTCTCTTCCTGTTTTTTCAAAGCAAAGTATCAATTACAAGGTTCAATATAATTAAGTTGTGATCTATATCAACACATATACTTTAATTAGCTCATGAGCTGTACCCACCTCCTACAGTCTAAGCTCCTGGTAAGTCAAGACCAACCTCTTACATACAATAAGTAAGGGGTCCTGACTACAACACAAAACTATTGTAGATCAACCAGATGACTTTACTTTATCTGGGACTTGGAAGCTACATAGGACAAAGCTCATATTGCTAAATTTGTTCTTAAGTGTGCCACCTATTTTAAAAGTTAACCTAAACTTATGGAATACATAAATACTAATACTGCTAACAACAAAAGTAATAACACTAATATTACTACTAATACTACTACTAATATACATATAAATTCTATTATACTGATTTACTATCAATGCCTATTACTATACCCCCCCCCCAAAAAAAAAAAAAAAATACATAAAAGAACAATAGTCAATGCTTCTGAAAACAATGTGCAAAACCTAGTTCCCATATGTAGTATAATCTCTATCCTGGCACCATCATGTTCTAATAGACTACATTCCAGATACTGTTGCCTATTTTTGTGATCTATAGATTACCCTTGATGTAGCCCAGCCATGGGGGTTTCTCTCAGAGGAAAAAGCTTTGGATAAACGATAGTAAACATGGACTGGCTGCAGCGATGGCAGTGCCCTAGGGGACACTGCAGTAGCTCCAAAAGACTCCTGGGTAATGAGATACGGGAAAGGCAGCTAACATCTAATGAAAGAGAAACACAGTGTGTATATTACACTTAAAAAGGAACACTCCAAGAAAAACAGATACTTTATATTAATATTGCAGGGCTTGAAGAATTGCTGCATGATCCAAAGAATACCAAATACAGCATCATGTACCGCCCATTGAGATCCTGCACTTGGCATAGCAAAGTGCTTTAGTTTTTTTACGTACGGCTTCTTTAAAAAAGTAAGGCAATGTCCACACAGCACAGGTTTTTCATCGGATTCAGTATTTCGAATCCACCGAGAATCTGATTGTACCCAGCACTATGTAGATCTCAATAGAAAATCCTTGCTGTAGTCTACACAGCAAGGATTTTCTACTGAGCCGCCGGCGGATGATAGAACAATTATTTGCGCAAAAACCTTGGTGCGGCAAAGTTAAAATACTGTTGGACTTGCAACGGTATTTTAACTTAACCTGTGTAAACATAGCCTAATAATAATAACAAGACACAGTATAAAAAGGTCTGCAACAATCCTCTATTCTGTTATAAAATATACTACATAAATCTGTTATTACAAAAAGTAGAAGGGCCTCTTGTGCTACATGCAAGCAAATTCTTAAAAAATGGCAGCTTGTGAGAACTATACTGTGAATATGTGATCAAATCAGAGGTTGTATAGGAAAGTACAGTGGAAAAGAAAAAGAAAAGGTTTGGAAGAAAAAAAAAATAAATTACAGTATACCTGCTCAATTCCAAGAGTAAAATGCTCCATAAGAAGTCACCTTGCTCTTAGTTACTCAGGTACCTTAAAAGCTAAGTAGACTGGTATCACCTTTTTTGCAAATGATAAATGATGGATATTTAAAGAACATAAGAAATCAATAACATTTCATAAATGATCTTGTATATAAAGACGGTCATCAATTTATTCAGCAACTAGAGCTGTCAAATCCATTTACAACGAAATTACTAATGAAGCAGCTGCTTTGCTCAATCTTAACAATGTTCCTTAAAGTAAGTAGGTACTTATAAGGGCACACTAGGTGCTTACATATGTCTTACAGTAACTTACAAAAGTGACTACACCCCTCATGTTTTTGTAAATATCGTTTTATATCTTTTCATGGGAAAACATTGAAGATCTGACACTTTGATACAATTTAAAGTAGTCAATGTACAGCTTGAACAAAAGTGTACATTTGGTGTTCCCTCAAAATAACTCAGCACACAGCCATCAATGTCTAAACCACTGGCAACAAAAGTGAGTAAACCTCTAAGTGAAAATGGACAAATTGTACCCAAAGTGTCAATGTTTTGTGTGGTCACCATTATTTTCCAGCACTGCCTTAATTCTCAGGCATGGAGTTCACTAGAGCTTCATAGGTTGCAGCCACTCCACCATGACATCACGCAGCTGGTGGATGTTAGAGACCTTGCACTCCTCCACCTTCAGTTTGAGGCTTTCCCACAGACACTTAATAGTGTTTAGGTCTGGAGACATGCTTTGCCAGTCCAGTACCTTTACCCTCATTTTCTTTAGCAAGGCAGTGATTGTCTTGAAGGCGTGTTTGTAGCCATTATCATGTTGAAATACTGCCCTGCGGCCCAGTTTCCGAAGGGAGGGAATTATGCTTTGCTTCATTATGTCACAGTACATGTTGACATTCACGATTCCCTCAGTAAACTGTAGCTCCCCACAGGCGGCAGCACTGATGCAGCCCCACACCATGACACTCCCACTACCATGTTTAATTGTAGGCAAGACACACTTGTCTTTGTACACCTCACCTGGTTGCCACCACAACACACGCCTGACAACATCTGAACCAAATAAGTTTATCTTGCTCTCATCAGACCACAGGACATGGTTCCAGCAATCCATGTCCTTAGTCTGCTTGTCTTCAAAAAGCTATTTATGCGTTTTCTTGCGCATCATATATAGAAAAGGCTTCCTTCTGGGATGACAGCCATGCAGACCAATTTGATGCAGTGTGCAGTTTATGGTCTGAGCACTGACGGGCTGACACCCCACCCCTTTAACCTCTCCAGCAATGCTGGCAGCACTCATACGTCTATTTTGAAAAGACAATCTCTGAAAAAAGACGCTGAGCATGTGCACTCAACTTCTTTGGTCGAACAGGATAAGGCCTGTTCTGAGGGTCTTGTTAAACTGCTGTGTGGTCTTGATTTTACTACTAATCAATTACTACTACTACTACTACTATATCCCCTCCTTCCTCATCCCAAAAAAAAACAAACAACATAACAGAACAATGCTTCTGAAAACAATGTGCAAAACCTAGTTCCCATACGTAGTATAATCTCTATCCTGATACCATCATAAACTAACAGACTGCATTCCAGATACTGTTGCCCATTTATGTGATCTACAGATTACCCATAGGCTATGTAAACACAGAACATAAAAAACTCAGTATTTTGTCTAAAAAAACAGAAAAAACAACATACAATAGATCCCCTAGACATCTACAGAAAATGATATACAGATAAATAAGTGTGCTCAACTGAACTTGGTAGTCCCATTGAAGTGAACAGAGAAAGCAGCCACCTCTCTGCTCAGAGAAATTCAGGGCCTATTCTCAAGATAGGTGTGTGTCCAACTTTCTATCAATTTGCTGTAAATGTCAGAGATGGCTAAGACCCATTAATAGTTGTGAAGGGGTCAAACAAACTATGTACTGCCTTAGAAATAGAATTAATGTCTAAAGGTGACCAAACAAGAAGGGTCACCCTTGGACATACAGGCACCTACTTGTCCCGATAATACGGTGATGAGTTCCGCAACTCCTTTGTATGGTGTTTTTTCCCTCACATATAGGATTAAAGGGATAATGTATACATCTCTTTTAAGGCCAATATCACATTTTTTGCCTTTGCTTAGCATCTATTTAGGGGAACGCTAAGCTTGTCAATAGGGTACCATAATCCAACGCAGCATACGCTATTCCATATAACCGTATCCAGAGACAAAAGGAATTATTATTATTAATATTTAGTTTTTGAGCACCATTAAAGGGGTTGTCTCGCTACAGCATTTGGCAGCCGTTTGTGCTCGTTGCCAAGCAGAGCTTATGAAATGGAGGGGTGTGTTTCTCCTTGCAGCAGGGAGTAACTTCAACCTCTGCTGACACATCCCACAGTGTGCACGTGATGATTCATTCTGTGTGAGCTGGGGGAAGAGAAAGGTTCTCAGCTGTCCGAGACCAAAGCTATATGCACACAGCAAAATACCATACAAAATACGATGGCATTTCAGTATTTGCTTTGTAGACATAGCCTAAGGAGTCACTGGAAGTGAAAAGCTAAGTATAACTCGATAGTGTATATTTAAATTTCTAGCTCTTTCTAAATACTTTGTAACTAGAATGGGCATCTGACTTCAGGACTCTGGGAAAGATGGGTGATTTTTTTTTCTCTCTCTCACATAGTGATATATGCTGAAGCTTACTACACCTCTGGCCTCTACAGTTCTGCAAAACAAAATTACACACTTTATCTGTGTGTTTACATGGGACTGCATATGTCTCACAAAAGTGTTGTATGTGGGACTGCGCATCTGCCACAAAAAGTGTATTATGTGGACTGCATAGTACAGCTGTGTTCTCTCTGTAATTTACATGGTACTGCACATTAGAGGCACATAAGTGATTTACATGGGACTGCATGATACAATTGTGTTCTCTGTGATTTACATAGGACTGCACAGTTGTGTCAAAGGTGGTTTACGTGGGACTGCACAGTAAAAATGTGTTCTCTCTGTAATTTACGTGAGACAGCGCATCCGAGTCACAAAAGTTATTTACGTGGCACTGCACGGTACAAATGTGATCTGTCTGATTTACACGGGACTGCGCATTTGTGTCACAAAAGTGATTTACGTGGAATTACACATTAGAGGCACAAAAGTGATTTACGTGGGACCGCACGGTAAAGTTGTGTTCGCTGTCTTATTTACATGGGACTGCATAGTTGTGTCACAAAAGTGATTTAGGTGGGACTGTGCAGTTGTCTAACAAAAATGATTCACGTGTGAGACAACCCCTTTCATTCCAGGGCAATCTTAAAGCCAAAGGATTCAGGAAAATAATATAACACAAATACAATAACACTGAGTAACACACTGATACAGACGGAGAGAGGACCCTGCCAGAGCTTTCAATCTACAATGGAGATGTGGGAGGCCGAAGGTGAGGGAGGGAGATGTGTGTATGGTGGTGTAGGGGGGCAACAGGGTTATTTTAAGTTGTTGGCTATCCTAAAGAGATGGATTTTCAGGTTGCACTGAGAGTCTGATATGTTGGGGAAGTGAGTTCCAGAGTATGGTGGAAGCATAAGAGAAGTCTTGTAGACGGTTGTGTGAGGAGGTGACAAGAGGAGAGCAGAGAAGAAGGTCCTGTGAGGAGCAGAGATTGCGTGAGGTGAGATAGGAGATTAAGGCAGATATGTATAGAATGGACAAGTTATGGAGCGTCTTAAATGTCAATGTTAGCAGCATGAACTGAATTATCTGGGCAATGGCTAGCCAGAGGGTAGAGGCCGAGGAGTAGCGAGGAGAGAGGTGCGTCAGCCGGGCAGCAGAGTTGAGCGTGGACTGAATAGAAGGCCACAGAAAAGAGTGTTGCAGTAATCCAGGCATGAGAAGATGAGGGCATGAACAAGAAATTTTGTGGAGTCAAAAGTCAAGAAAGGAGGGGATTCGTGAAATATATTTCAGGTGAAGGCGGCAGGAGGTGGTCAGGGCTTGGATGTGTGGTTTGAAGGACAGGGTATAGTCCAGGTTTATCCCAAGGCAGTGGACTAATGGGACTGGGGAGAGCCTGGAGCTATTGACTTTGATAGATTGGTCAGATGAAGAGGTGGAGTGGGATGGGGAAAAGATGATGAACTCCATTTTCTCCATATTGCGTTTGAGTTTGACATTGTGACAGGAATAGCAGAGCAGATATGTCAATTACTGCTATAGAACCACCCACAGTCTAACCAGGAAGTACGAGGCTACAGTTGATGTGGCTCTGTGAAACTGCATGGTGTGAAAACCCCTTTAAGTAAAAGCAGAAGCAACTAAACCTACTTTTCAAATGATTCGGGAATCATAGCTAATTAAAACGGGGATAGGTAGATCAAGAAACCCCTGGTAGAATGGTATAGAACCGGAGGGCAGCTGACACATAGCATTGCTTTAGGAGTCATTTTCTTAAAGAACACCAGCAAATGCCAAGACCTGCACACAGCAACCGTCCTGTATTTACTCAATTCCAACGTTTGGCACTTACAAACCAAAGCTTAATGCCAAAGTGTAGGTGCTAGAACATAAAGGTGGGAACTGCAGGAAATGACAGAGTTCTTGCAGTCTCAAGTTAATTCCTGGATTTAATCAGCTGTGGGCAGCCATTTTCACAGTTACAAAAATATTTGAAAAAATGTTTCACTAGTAACCATATGAAAAAAGATGAACGTCACCTGGTAAGAACGAGCAGAAAGCAGCATGAAGGGAGCGCAGTGCCAGTTCCTGTAGAGGCAAAACTGAGTCAGTGGCTAAACCAATGGACTTCACCTCGGCTGGGACGTGGACACTCAGTGGCCCAGAGGTGAAAGAAAGCAGCTTTGTTTCAGATATGGGAACAGGCGAGCCGCAGCTGTGAGGATGGAAGGAAGGAAACTGTTAACATCACAAGGTGTCTTTCTTTCCTGGAATTCTCTAAAAAAGGCATCTACTGATCTAGAAAAGCAAACATTAAAAAAAAATGACACCACGATCTTAGCAAGCAACCACTTCCAATCACTTAAGAGTGGAAAATTGTGATCATATCCTGGCCAGAATCCAAAGGGACTCGATGCCGAGTTTTAAACAAGACAAGATATCAGAGGAATAAACATTACTAAAATGGTTTGAGACTTTTCAGTGAAATAAAACTGGTCATTTTTGTTTGCCTTGGAGTTGAATGTAATAAGGTTAATCAGACTTGTTCTTCTAATACAGTTATTTCATTGCTGAAGTTATTTTGACCTTGGTGTCAAAGATCTGGACAGTATTTGATACAAATCATTACAGGAAATCACGATGAACTGTATTAAATGCAAACAAAATAAACTGTTTTGTGTGGGGAGAGAGCAAGATGATAAGGACGGGTTCATGTGTTACGCCTGAAATGCATTCAGAAAAAAATATCAAAAACGCATGCGTTTAATAGTTGACCCAAATTTGCAACACCTATGTTAAATTCTTATCAAATCTTATTTGACAGAAAAAAAAAAAAAAAACAATGCCTTTTTTTCCGCATGCATTTTTAATGCATCCCAAATGCACAAAAACATGTTAGCCCAACATGACATTTAAAGGGATGGTCTACATTTTGCTTAAAGGGGTTGTCTCACTACATTGGTTCAGCTTAACTCAGTACTTTTTTCTTGGTTTCACTTTGAATTCAGGGGCGTGTTTACTGGCTTCTACTAGGCTGCAGTAGAACCCAGGTCTGTAGCTATAGCAACCAGTGTTGACAGCCTATCATGAGGGTGCAAACAGGACTGCAGCTATAGCAACCGGAGGAGCTGATGCAGCCCATACAAGAGGGGACATCTCAGAATAGGTAGGACACTGTTAATGGACATATATTGAAAAGAGACTAGTTTTTGCAAGATCTTTAACCTAAAAAGCAATCCTTGTAGTGAGAAAAACCATTAAATTAAGAAAAAAAAAAAAAAACAGATACTTACCTCTGTCCCTCCCTACATTCCAACGCTGCTAAGGTCCGCCATTTGCCATCTGTTTTCTTCCTCGTGCTGGCAGCTGAAGCTGCTGATTGGCAATAGCAATCAGTGAGACTCCCTGACATCATCAATAGGTGAAGGGCTGGGAACAGTGATGTCAGACATTACTGCTGCCAGAATCAGGAAGAAAACAGAGGTCTATAGGAGACAGCGGACCTTGGCAGCACTGGAACGGTGGTGAGGAAAGAGGTCAAGATCACTTTTTTATTTTCCAGGGGTGGTAGACTTCATTTTTTTTCTACAATTCAGGGCAGAACAAATCGATTTTACGTAAATTTTCTTTAACAGACACAAAAAAAGCACCTGGGAAAAAGGTCGGGAGTCAAATTTGTTTCTTGTTTTAATCTGTTTTTAGAAAAACTGAATGAGAATGGTCAGGAGCATAACTTGGCCATAATGGAAAAACTATAATTAGGCATAGGGACCTTAAGGTCCCATGAGACATGAGGGCTTGGGTGTGATAGCTACCTCTGCACCACGAATAGCTATGCTCCTGTGGGCACCATTACACCTCCCACAGAGATTTTTGCCCAGATTTTCCAGACTCAAACATTCAATGTGGTTAAATAATATTGCGTTATACCATTCTAAACTATATGCTGCTTTCCCTTGATCAGATAAAAGATGTACCAATAAATTTAAAACAACTTAATAAATCAAGAATATTAATCATTTAGGATTTTTATTGGGTATTTGTATTATCGTATACATTATAAAAGGAGTAGCATTCTATTGATGAGAGAATATTTTACTTAAATTCAGGTATGGAATTTTTTTTGGGGGGGGGAGGTGAAGTACAGTCATGGGCTTACCCACTGCAGCCAATCACTTTGTTGTAGAGATAGGAGGGAAGACCTTTCAGTTGAATATTGTTGTCCACATAAACGTACTGTAGCTCCCGAGATCTTCCCAAATCTGGGTATGCAAATAAATGACAAAAATGTCAATTAAAAACCAAAAAAAAATTACACAGGAAAATACATTTTTATTACAGGTCAAGGCAAGTAAAATGCAAGACTAAATCAGACTCTATACTTCCATATGAAAAAACACAAATTGCTTTTCCTTAATATAGTGGCTTATTAACAGAGGTTGTGACCTTCCCTAATTACTAAAGGTTGAAAACAGGTGAATTTTTAACATTCCTGGTTTATATGTCTATCTGTTGCCGGTCCAGGGGTTCACTGAACCTTAGCGAAGCAGAAAAATGAATGTCATTCTATTATACAACATTCCCTTAAGGGTATGTTCTCTGGGCATCCACCAACTTCAGCCTGGAGGGCAAAGAGTTCACTCCCTAAGCTTGAAGGCACCATAAAGACCCCTTCACTGGGTAGAAGATAGTGTTAACCCCATACATGCATTTCACCAGCTCATCCTGTAGGGAGAAGCTTCCCTCGCTCTTGCAGTATGTTGTCACTCTGCTGGCCCCTTGGCCGTAGCCCAACACATTATTTTTTATCACCGCAGCTCAGATGTTGGCAGCTGCAGCACTATTGTCTGGAGAGTAATGCTTGTGATTTACATTGAGCTATGGACTGGACTAGCGGTGATAGCCAAACTCACACAAAGTCCAAATATGGGAACTTCTGCTAACTGTGCAGAAGGGACAATACGAAATAATGTTTGTACAGAGGCAGCACCTTGCCAAGAGCACATTGATGTGGTACAATAGACATTTCCGGGAGGAGGAGAAGGTAGCAATCAAAATGACTCATGCATTAACTCCTGCGTTTCAGGGGCTGAGGATCATATGTCATAGCAGAAAATCATCATGGTGTAGAGACTCATTTTATTAAATCTATCAAGAGCCCGACATTTATGGGTCTTGTGATATTCCAATTTTCTGTTTTTATTATAATATTCGATTTTTGTTACAACTTTTTCTTTGGTCCTAGTATAACTTCGTAGATGCAAAAGTCTATCAGATTAGATATAGGCTATGGCTAAGGGTGCTTTTCACAGACTGCGTTTTTTTTGGTGCATTTTTGAGTACTTTTTTTGTGCAGAAATGTACAGCATTAATTATTGTGCCTTTCTGCACAAAAAGCGCATCCAAAAACGGGACTGCATTTTTTTGTGCAGAAAGGCACAGCAATTAAAGGGGTTGTCTCACTACAAGGATTGCTTTCATGTTAAAGATCTAGCAAAAAGAAGTCACTTTGCAATATATGCCCCAAATAATTTAGTATCCTACCTATTTCTGAGATCTCCTCTTGTAGGGGCTGCATCAGCTCCTCAGGTCGCTATAGCTACAGACCTGTTTTATCTCTCATGATAGGCTGCCAGCACTGGTTGCTATAGTTACAGACCTGGCTTCTACTGCAGTCTAGTGGAAGCCAGTAAACAAGCCCCTGAATTCAAAATGAAGCCAAGAAAACAGGACTGCGGTAAGATGAATTAATGTCGTGAGACAACCCCTTTAGAGCTGTACATTTCTGCACCAAAAAACGCACCAAACCAAATGCTCCGTGTGCAAGCATCCTAAACCTCAAGATGAAAGGAGTAAGTGACTGTGTCTCCTCTGCTTAGATCATAAAGGAATACAATAAAGCATAATGTCTCTTACTACACGGCATGTCGGCTATATCCACTTTATTCTATAGGCATAACCCTAGAAATCCAGCAAAAGACACCAAGCATGTGGAGACCCTACGGCTATGTCTACACAGCATAGGTTAAAATGCCGTCTTTATTTTAACTTCGCCATACCACGGTTTTTGGCGCGGGTTTTCGCTAAAAATCCCGGTCGGTTTTCGGCCGGCCCAGTAGATAGAAGTGAACTGGGATCTGCTGGAGGATGGAACATGTTCTATATTCCAGTGGAGGTCATCAGTTTAGATATCCAACAATAGAAAATCCGTGCTGTGTAGACAACCGCTTGGATTTTCTATTTCTATTGTATTTTTGGCAGATTCAAAATACTGAATCCGCCGAAAATCCCCCAGGAACGTGTGTGAGAAGGGCCACAGCTCCAATGAAAAGCATGTAAGGGTGTTTTTGTATTTTCAAAATATCTTTTGAGAACGTGAAAAATTCAACCCAAAAACCCACAGGGGGCCAAGAGAAAAAAAAGAGCAACGACTATTTTAGATAAGTTTATCTTTTTCCCGTTTGGTATATGTGCAGAACACAAGCACGGTCCACCAAGCTTTTGTGTCTGGCACATGAAGTATATACCACTGGGAAATAAATGCAAACGGGAGTTACATGTATTTTTATGTTAGGATTATTATGAAAAAAAGGAAATCAGCACATTTTTTATGTTGATCAAAATTTTAATATGCAAATTTGGGTTAAAACGTGTATCTATTAAGCGCCCATTTGGGGCGTTCCCTTCATTTTGGGGGCCGAAATCGCTTACAGAATAAGCGGGTGAGTGTTGTCGACGCCCATGAGGGATGTGTATGGTTGCGTTGGGCGGAAAAATCAATGCCCTCTTTTTTAATAGAACAGCCCTTTCCTGTTTTGACTGTTCTCAGCGCCCAAGCGGGAGGACGAGCGTCTGCCTGTGTCCAAACAGCTCAGCGAAATTATTTTTATTTCTTTACAGAGAAAGCTCTACTGTTAGGTTTTATCCTTACAACTTAAGGGGTCAGAGATTGGAAAATTTTATGTAGCTGGAATTTTAAAGGAGCCTCTACCCCCTGTAAAATCAAGGAGGGGAGCGGGGGGGGGGCCCGCGGGGAACACAGACAAGCTTATAAAGAAAATGGATAAAGTTCACCCAAAACTTTGTGTGACATTGCAGCAATGCTTTATTTTAACAGTTTTTATTGAAATATTTTTGGATATTGGGCAGCCCGAAATTTTTAGGATAACATCTTTTCTAGTACTGAGGTTCTTTTTGTGCAAAACCACTTTTTTTATCGTTACTTTAGATAGGGGTTCTTTTTCAATTTTGCCCATTCCCGCTTTTTTTGATTGGCCCCCTTGCGTTAAATTTGAATCCCGCAATTGTGATTCCAAGGTAAATTTTATAGGTGCCAAAAAAAACCTTTTATTTTCCAATACATAAAAAGATAGTGTTTTTTCCTTTGGCCATACAGCTTTTTTCATTTAGGCACCATGCACATAAATGTGAATACAGCAAATTTTTAGTCACCAGGGGAATTAAGGTGCCAAAAAATACCTTTTATTTCCCAATAATTAAAGATACGTGTTTTTTGACTTTTTTCCAGTCCAGTTTGTTGATA
>JAODAL010018684.1:0-74102 GCA_025379985.1 Phyllomedusa bahiana | reverse complement strand
GCATTAGTACGGCCAATCCAGGGAATTACTGCGGAACGGTAGAAGAACTTTAAAATGGACGTGTCACTTTGTAGCTAGAAAGTGCTAAATCTGTGACTACAGTAGAGCAAGCTCATAGATTCAGGTGCATTCTACACTACTAATGCGTGCAAATAAATTGGCACCTGGGCGCCAACATTAACCCTTACTGAAGGGTGCAGGTACTTTGTGTCATCACAGTTATCATCGAGATTTACCCCTAATTGTTGTGGTTTCACAGCGGGTGCAGGTGTAGCACGGCAATTAGCAGTAAAGCACGGCTTAGCAGCACAGTGTATGAGCACAGGATGGCTGGCTTCTATGCCAATTAACAAATTCAGCAGAAGATCATTACTCTGCACACATCTTGGAGTCAGTGAGGTCAATATTTCACATACAGGACGACTATCGTAGGCTTGTTGTGTGAAGGGTAATGGTTAACTGGGAAAAGATTGTATTGATAGCTGTATCTTATAGAAATAGCAATATACAACTGTAACATCCTCCCAGATAACTATCGTTATCCATTGCACATATTACATTTATAATTCAGAGCTATAACTGGCACATAATGTATGTCTCATGGTAACCCCTGTCAGGTGGTTCATGCGGTCCTATGTGAGAACAGGATGTGATAGAGGGAGAGAAGCTGAGCTCTGTGATATATAGGGTTATATGATAGAGGAGAGAAGCTGAGCTCTGTGATAAATAGGGTAATATGATAGAGGAGAGAAGCTGAGTTCTGTGATATTTAGAGTTGTATGATAGAGGGGAGGAGCTCAGCTCTGTGATATATAGGGTTATATGAGAGAGAGAGAGGAGCTGAGCTCTGTGATATATAGGGTTATATGATAGAGGAGAGGAGCTGAGCTCTGTGATATATAGGGTTAAATAATAGAGGAGAGAAGCTGAGCTCTGTGATATATAGGGTTATATGATAGAGGAGAGAAGCTGAGCTCTGTGATATATAGGGTTATATGATAGAGGAGAGAAGCTGAGCTCTGTGATATATAGGGTTATATAATAGAGGAAGAGAAGCTGAGCTCTGTGATATATAGGGTTATATGATAGAGGAGAGAAGCTGAGCTCTGTGATATATAGGGTTATATGATAGAGAGAGAGGAGCTGAGCTCTGTGATATATAGGGTTATATGATAGAGGAGAGAAGCTGAGCTCTGTGATATATAGGTATATATGATAGAGGAGAGAAGCTGAGCTCTGTGATATATAGGGTTATATGATAGAGGAGAGGAGCTGAGCTCTGTGATATATAGGGTTATATGATAGAGGAGAGAAGCTGAGCTCTGTGATATATAGGGTTATATGATAGAGGAGAGGAGCTGAGCTCTGTGATATATAGAGTTATATGATAGAGGAGCTGAGCTCTGTGATATATAGGGTTATATGATAGAGGAGAGGAGCTGAGCTCTGTGATATATCGGGTTATATGATAGAGGAGCTGAGCTCTGTGATATATAGGGTTATATGATAGAGGAGAGGAGCTGAGCTCTGTGATGCATAGGGTTATATGATAGAGGAGCTGAGCTCTAAATAAGATTCAAGCATATCTTGACCAAAATCTGATCCCAGGTCTCTTCTACACGTTCCCAATGTTGGTGCAGACTGGACTTGGATATGAATACAGCTTTTTCTTCAACTCTAAGGGCGACATGTATGAATCTCGCCACGTCGGGGCGCACCTTTCCGCCAGTTTCCCGGCGAAATGTGCGCCTGATTTATGTCGGCGCCGGAGGCGCGCTCATACATGAGGGGGAAAAGTCCGCCGCGCCTCACCAGTGTTTGAGGCGCAGTGCGGCACTGCGCCTATGATTCGCCGCCCGAGGTAGCGCGGTGATACATAACATGTAAAGTCCGCCGCGCCTCGCCAGTGTGTGGGGTGCAGTGCGGGGACATGGGCGCAGTGCGGCGCTGCGCCTAAGATTCGCCGTCCGAGGAGGTGCGCTCATACATGCGGGGAAAAGTTTCCTGCGCCTCGCCAGTGTGTGGGGCTCAGTGCGGGACTTAGGCGCAGTGCAGGACTGCGCCTCACATGTATTCCAATGCGAGACAGGCTGGAACAGCGAGAAATCATGAAAGATGTCCGTGCGGAGTATGAATCAAAAATCGCCTTTATAAAAGGCGTAAAACATTATCAGAAAAAGAGCTGAAACCTCAAAAAGAAAATATAATTTAAAAAAATCCCTTTCCAAAAATCTAGAACGGCGCTACATCGAGAATTCGGATATTGGAAATTGCCGGGAAATACAGTAATTCAAATTCTGAAACCTATTCTCATTGGTCGGCATAAACCGGCCAATTAGAATAGGAGCGACAGTGAACCATTAAAACCTATGGGGAACTATTGACCAATCAAAATGAAAGGCGGGACAGTTCAAAATACAGTAAAAATGCAGAAAAGAGCTGATTGGCTGAGATAACGGGGGCTTGGCTATCTCAGCCAATCAGAATAGGAGCGACAGGAACCCATTATATCCTATGGAGAAGTATTGACCAATCAGATTAGGAGTGACAGAGACCCATTATATCCTATTAGAGAAGTTTGGACCAATCATATTGAAAGGCGGGACAGTTCAAAATACAGTAAAAAGGCAGAAAAGAGCTGATTGGTTGAGCTAGTGGGGGCTCGTCCAGCTTAGCCAGTCAGAGCGCGAGCTACTTTCTCATAGAGTTCTATGGGAAAGAAATGCAGAGCGAGCTATGTTTGTGATTGGCTAATTTTATAAAATGCGCGGTTTTTTGGACAATGGGAGAGCGAGCGACGCTCTTAGGGGTTTTCTAATGCAATCTGGAATAAAACTGTACACGGCCGAAATCAAATGATAATACTACAGAAGTTGTCCCGATGTGTATATAAAATGAACAATAATATGGGGGTAAAGAAAAAAAAAAATTAATTAAATAAATTCATGTTTATTTTCTTTTTTCCTTAGCCAAGGATCAATAGTATGGGTGTACCGAAAAAAAAGAAATAAACATGAATTTATTGAATTTTTTTTTTTCTTTATACCAATATTATTGTTCATTTTATATACACATCGGGACAACTTCGGCAGTATTATCATTTGATTTCGGCCATGTACAAAATAGGCACCGACTCGGACACCACAGCGCTGTGAAAGGTAAATGAAGACTTTTACTAAATACATTCCAATGTTGATATTGCTCTGGTCAGGAAATGAGAGATTTTATTTTATCCAAGTGCACAGAATTGTCTTTAGGTTACCATCTATATCTCCTTCCCTGATTAGATAGAGAGCAGGGAGTGACTTCACCATGGCTGGACGGAGCACAGTCTTTATCTCTAACAAGATTAGATTTTTTACTTTTGATAAGAATTTGTTTTACTCCTTGGAGCTCTGTAGTTGTGTTTTCTACAGATTAAATCTTCTGCACTTATGTCCCTTTAGCGCTCAGCTAGTAATAGAGGAGCTAAGTATGGTAAACACTGCTATAAAACCACTCACAACCTGACCAGGCAGTGAGAGTCTGAAACTACCTGTTATTCTAAAACGGCATGGTGCGAAAACCCCTTAAATGATTTACTCTGCTTTTACTTTCTTGTCTCACTACAGAGATAAGTGTTAAACATGTAGGGAACAATAAATGAAGATGTTTTCCAAATAAATTGCTTTATTTTTTGGCATTGTTGAGAAGATAAGTTAGGTGTTATCAGCTCTGGGTGCACACAGGTTTCTCTGGTTACCGTCCTGCTCTCCCCTCTCTCTGCCCTGTCTTATCTGATAGCAGGGATGAAGATAGGTCGAGCTGCAGGCAACTTGAGAGCAGAGTGTTTAGTAATTAGTCTCCTTTCTTTGCTTACTTTGAGCTGTGTACTTATAGATAACATCTCCTGCTCTCATATCAGTGCTTTTAGAAGGGCTGTGAATGTTGAGCTGATATGCTAATCACTGCCATAGAAGTAGAAACAGCCTAACCAGGAAGAGACAGCATGCATGAATCTGAATTTGCTTTCGGCTCTGAAACAGCAGGGTAAAACAACCCCTTTAAAGGACCACTGCATTTTTTTTCAGTGTTCTATAGCAAACTTTTTTTTTTTTTAAATGAACTAAATGAGAACATCTCAACTTTAGAATGTCCAGCTGTTCAGTGTTTCAGTACGTTTTGCACAAGTTAGAGTGTCAGAGAGTGTTATCAGTAGGTTACAAAAGAGATACAGAAAGACTGGAAGAGTCACAGAAAGGCAAATTAGTGGCTGTCCTTTGTCTCCATCACACACTGATGACCGCTTCATTATAAACAATGCCCTGCGGAACCGCATGATGAATGTCACACAACTCCAAACACGTTTCAAGGGGTTTTCTCGCTGAAAAGATTAGCTTTGAACATAAAGGTACAGTTAAATAAAGACTTTTTTCTAAACACATCGGTCAATAGATGTACTTCAGCCTTGAGATAAGAGCGTTCTTATGTCTTCTGAAGTGCACACAGCTTTCTAGGGTTGATTGCATACCAGACTGACGTCTGTTATCTGATAGATGAGAGCAGGGAGTGAAGTCATGCCACTGACTGACATCGAAGCAAACTAATTATATCTAACTAGATTAGCTTCACTAAATAAAAGGCACAATTGCTGTGAAGACTGAAAAGAATGGCTTCATCTGTGATCTTGTTAGAGATAATCTCCTGCACTGTCAGAGTAAAGGCCCTAGAATTGAATTTAACTAACCCCACCCAAAACCTGATTGACAGAGGGAAGTGAAAAAACGCTAAAAACTCAGTAAACAGAGGGTGAAAACAATCCTTTAAGGGGGGTTTGACATGCAACCAAATGCACTCACATTTCGTAATTGTTTAAATCAACATGGTATTTGTGCTAGACGATGGAAAGGGGTTATGACCTTGTGATCATAGCACCCCCTTTGACGTCCCCCACTCGTTGGGGGCCATCTTTTTTGCTCAAGTAAATTTGACTTTCACACTGAACACACGGAGTAGCACAAGTCCCTTAAAATTTTAGATGCCCCCGGGGCCTATGCAAGTAATGATGCCGGTTGCGGTTGTTAAGTTGACTAGCACAGACCCGCTGATGTAAACGGTTTTTTTTTCTGAACTGACATTTGGGTTGCCTCTCTTCCCCTTAAACCCTGCCGGGTTATGTGCATTCATACCCGGGTTTCCCCAGGGCTTGGTCCAATGAGCAGTCAGAAGTCGTGATGGGCCAAAGGACTCCATTTTTTCCCTTTCTGTGACTTTTCCCAGTATTCTCTGTTGCAACCTGCTCTGAAACTTTGGACACTCAAGTCAGTGGCCACTTCCACAAAGGCATCCTGCTGAAGCCCCCCAATAGCGAGGTACTGTTTAATCAAATTGTAAGGTACTGTTTGGGTCTCAGGTGTCAAAATTGAAACATGAGAGACACATTTAAATCCCAATTCAGATTGATGCCTAAAGTTTTGGATAAACACCTGCTGTGAATTTTGTCATTAAGCTCCTTGTTCAGCAAGTTGTGATCAAGATGTGCAAAAAGTACTGATACAGTGAAAAGTTGGCTGGCATGCAAATTAAAAGTATGGCTCATTTAGTTATTAAAAAAAAAAAAAAAAATTCAAAAAATTTTATTTTTATCCAAATTTAAACCCAAAAACCCCAAAAATACCCCCTTTTTATAAGGCAATTAAAAAAACTTTTATCCCTCACCATAATTGCCAAAATAACATTATTGTACATCATTACAAGATTAGGAACACCTATACTTTTTTCATTAAAATATTTGTTACTGATTGTTGGGCCATACAAAGATAGCGTTACCAGTTCCCCGTTTTTAGCGTTGATCCCGAAAAGGAAACCCTCATAAGGTAGAAGCCCCAAATTTTCCCTTTTTATGAAAAAACTCTTTTCGACCCAATCCGGCAAACAGAATAAATCCCTGGATCAGCGACCCCTCTCCAGAATCCTAATCGGTATAGCTTGTTATATTATTACACTCCAGAAATGCATCCAGACCCTTTTGAACTCTTTTATTGAATTCACCAGGAAAAATTTCCCCCTTGGGAAAAGCGTTCCACAGTCTACTGCTCTTAAGAAAGAATCCCTTTCTATTTTTTTTTTTAGAAACCTTCTCCCTTTAACGAAAGACACCCCCCTTTTTTCTAGTAAAAGTCCGGTATAAAAAAGACTTGGGACGTCTCTATCTTATTAAAAACAATCATGTTGTTTTTTTGGACTTTTTTCAGTTAGATTTTATTTACATTGTAAGCTTTTTTTTATTAATGTTTGTTATCCCATATTTTAAATTTATTTCTCTTTTAACATTAAGGTAATTACAGCTTTGGAGAGTTTTTTTTGCCGGGTTGCAGCAAAAAAAAAGGTAAGGGGCCTTTTCAGCAAGTTGGATGGAATTAAACACAACATCCAAAAAGGTTTGGGGGTTCAAGAGTCCAAACTCATTTGCCCCGGCATTTTTAAATATTTTTTAAAATTTTAGGGGGAGCTTTTTAAGGTGTATAAATTTCCACACACCCACAGGTGCATCGCCTAATAAGGAACTTACCCCCTTTGGCAACCCTAGACAACTCACCCCCAGCCATACCTACTCTGCAGATGAGGCCAAACATCCCAAAAAACGTGTTCAAAATGAATAACTTGTTGTCTCTAATCCCATTTACACTGCAAAGCTCAAGGAGTCGTATGTGAATTTAGGAACGCTATATCCAATAGGTGTTGGTGTAGGTGCTCGCTTTCCATTAACCTTTTAAACCATAACATTGTGTATAGACCTTCTCTTTTTTGGGAAAAATTTTGGGAAAACTGTGCTGAATTTAACTATTTTATATTTAGGATTTGTACTTTGTACCATATACTTTAAGAAAGAGTCACGTTTTGTATACTGGAATACCCCTTTAATTTTGGTTTTGCTTCTGTCCCTAAATGGGCAGGTTGATAATACCATAACATTAGGACAGAAGAATGCCCCTTTAGGTCTACTATTATTCAGATCTACAGCTTCACCTCTTTACTTATTACATAGACTCTTGTCATCCACCTTGGTTAATTTTAAACAGTTAAGAAACAAATGAAGAAATAATGGAATACCTGTCAATACAGCGAAGGATAATGCTGGTTTTTCCCTACAGAAAAAAAACAAAAAAAAAAACAAAACATGGTCAATATAAAATGCTACACAGTAATACTCTTACAATATAATCATACTTGGTAATCTTTTTAATAACAAAGCAAATGTCCAGCCTTGAAAATCTATACATGATAAGTCCATTTTTGGACGTAGATTGCAAAACCTCTGGCCCTTTTCTGTCCTAGATTTTCCAGAGAGAGGGTGAGGGTGGGGGAGGGGAGAGACATTGAAACAAAAAAGGGGCAGGGTTAGCAAGTATGAATGTAATATGCATATTATATATATATATCTCTCCGGAAGACAGCTACCAGATGATCATTGTGGGTCCAGCTTCTCACGTTGCAGTTGAAGAACCCAAGAGCAACGCAACAAAAATGCAAGCAATTAAAAACAGATGCGTTATTTTAATTGATTCCAATCACACCTGTGTTCTAAACAGAAGTTAGCTACAAAACCAACTTTTTTTTTTTTATTGCCTGTGTTTTTGATGCAGTTGAATAACGCAATGTGAGAACCCAGCCGAAAAGTCACTAATCAAGCTGTTAAAGTGAGTGGCCGCACCATGTGATGCAGGCATGAGTCTGCCAGGGGAGGAAATAACAAAAGCAAAACTCTGAAAATAGCTGATTGGTAGAGGTCCTCAGGAAGGCGGCCTTCACTCTCAGGGAGACCTAGCCTTCATTCTCAGTCCTAAAGGGGACCTTGTGGAGACATGGCCTTCATTGTCAGGTCTGTAGGGGTCCTTGTGGAGACATGGCCTTCATTGTCAGGTCTGTAGGGGTCCTTGTGGAGACATGGCCTTCATTGTCAGGTCTGTAGGGGTCCTTGTGGAGACATGGCCTTCATTCTCAGGTCTGTAGGGGACCTCACCGAGACATGGCCTTCATTCTCAGGTCTGTAGGGTCCTTGTGGAAACATGGCCTTCATTGTCAGGTCTGTAGGGGTCCTTGTGGAGACATGGCCTTCATTATCAGCTATGTAGGGGTCCTTGTGGAGACATGGCCTTCATTATCAGCTATGTAGGGGTCCTTGTGGAGACATGGCCTTCATTCTCAGGTCTGTAGGGGTCCTTGTGGAGACATGGCCTTCATTCTCAGGTCTGTAGGGTCCTTGTGGAGAAATGGCCTTCATTGTCAGGTCTGTAGGGGTCCTTGTGGAGACATGGCCTTCATTGTCAGGTCTGTAGGGGTCCTTGTGGAGACATGGCCTTCATTCTCAGGTCTGTAGGGGTCCTCAGGGAGACATGGCCTTCATTCTCAGGTCTGTAGGGGTCCTCAGGGAGACATGGCCTTCATTCTCAGGTCTGTAGGGGTCCTTGTGGAGACATGGACTTCATTATCAGCTCTGTAGCGGTCCTTGTGGAGACATGGCCTTCATTCTTAGGTCTGTAGGGATTCTCATGGAGACATGGCCTTCATTCTCAGGTCTGTAGGTCCTCATGGAGACATGGCCTTCACTCCCAGGTCTGTAGGGGTCCTTGTGGAGACATGGCCTTCATTCTCAGGTCTGTAGGGATCCTCATGGAGACATGGCCTTCATTCTCAGGTCTGTAGGGGTCCTCGGGGAGACATTGCCTTCATTCTCAGGTCTGTAGGGGTCCTTGTGGAGACATGGCCTTCATTCTCAGGTCTGTAGGGGTCCTCACGGAGACATGGCCTTCATTCTCAGGTCTGTAGGGGTCCTCACGGAGACATGGCCTTCATTCTCAGGTCTGTAGGGGTCCTCATGGAGACATGGCCTTACATCCCTTAGGGTCGCGTAGGGATCCTCTATGGAGACAATGGCTTCATTCTCCAGGTGGCGCGTAGAGGGTCCTACATGGAGACATTGCTTCAATTCTCATGTCGGTATAGGGTCCCACATGACGACGATGTTCCTTCTCATCCGTCAGAGGTCTGTATAGGTCCTTCATGAGACAGTGGTCCTTCATTCTCAGGTCTGTAGAGGTCCTCATGGAGACATGGTCTTCATTCTCAGGTCTGTAGGGGTCCTCAGGGAGACATGGTCTTCATTCTCAGGTCTGTAGGGGTCCTCAGGGAGACATGGCCTTCATCCTCAGGTCTGTAGAGGTCCTCTGGGAGGACCGGCCCGTGACTATTCTCAGGGTTCTGTATTGCTGACGTCATTGAGGGACATGGCCTTAATTCTCAGGTCTGTAGCGGTCCTCATTGAGACATGGCCTTAATTCTCAGGTCTGTAAAAGGGGGAGCCTCAAGGAAAACACGTAGAAATATAGAAGCAAGATACCATGGCAGATACCGAAATAAGGCAAAAAGTCTTCCTTATTCAGAATCCATAAAAAACAACAGCAACCGATGCGAGGCAAAGACAACTAACATACCCTAATAAGGGCCGGACCTAAGATCCGTTTCAGGTGATAAACACCCTTAGTCATGGCATATGAGTACAGTGTCAAAGCAACTCGCTATAGACCATTAACGACACAAAGTTAGATAAGCAAAACTCACTCACTCTGCCTTGCGTCGCCGGTGATCTCCGTGACTTGCCAATCGTATCTACTATGAGCTTACGCGGAACGCCACCGATATGCTACGTCGAGTGAGAACGCAAGGCCGAACACCTGGACGCAACACCGGTTGCTAGTGGAAAATGACACAGTGATGGCTGTCAAAGTGACAGCCAAAGTCCAGCACCTAGTCAGACTCGTCGATGCAACAGTCCTGGGACCCATGAAAACAAGTAAACGCAATCGGCCGCGCAGCGGAGTGATGAAAACGGAATCAGAGAAGCGGTACTAACAAGTGCGAGGAAAGAAAACATAAAAACAAAGTCAATTTAATATTATAAGGCTAACTACGAAGATCAAAAAGTACAAGAGAAGAGAATGTGTCACAATAACTATATTAAATGAGGGAAACGGTCATCATAGAGCCGGCTACAACATAGAGATTCACATGCATCTTGGTAATGACTTCCTGATAGGACCATATACTGTATCATAACTAAAACACCAGTTATTATGTTATAGACTAAATGAGACGCCCGTAGTGATAACAAAGAAACCTCAAAAGCACCCAAAACGCAATATTCAGACTAAGCAAAAATATATTAATAATTATTAATAATGGAAAAAACTCCATGCTTGCTTTGTTAGTTTAATCCCATGCGGGGACTAAGCAGTATCTAAAACACAAAAATCCAATAGGCCTCTCTAGCTGTGAGATCATAATGATAATGTCCCCACCCACGGCTTGGGTTTACTGACGGCTTCTCTATTGCCGCTATGCTGATTTTTAGTTTGTTATAAAGATTTACGCCGTCCTATATATCTCGCCTGAAGAGTATAGAGAGGCAAGAGAGGCATACTCTGTTTCGGAATTGGCCGTATTTCGTGATGTCATGTTACATGCTCCCATGGATACGCGTCGCTTTAACCCTCCTTTGTGGTGGCTTTGTACCCGCAGCGATCTTAGAGATTGCATTCATACCAGGCTAGCCAGGTATACAACGTGGTGGGCAGTTACAATTAATGTAACTATGGATGGTATAGGTTTTGGTATGTAGGGTTATTCTGAAAAACCTTGGCCGCCACTAATGACAAAGCTGATCTTTCACTGGGCTCTGTGTCCGGTGTCTTCCGATTCCGTTATTCATCACTGTCGCTTGCCCATTTGCGGTGCCTACTTGTTTTTGTGCCATGGTACTGTTGCATGACGAGTTCGGGAGCGGAGCTTTGCTGTAACTATGACAGCCATCGACGTCATTTCCTAGTGCAACTGGTGGTTGCCGTCAAGCCGCTTGTTGTCTGGTTCACACTCATCACTGTGCTTCCGGTGCGTTCCGGAAGGCTCATCGTAGTGATTGGAGATCATGGAGCACGGGCGGGCTCAAGCAGGTGAGTTGGCTTATCTCAAACTTTTGTTGATGTGTTATGGTATATCATAAGCGAGTTCTTTGACAATGTACTGTATGCCAGACTAAGGGTGTTTGTATCACCTCAACGCTGTCGGCTCTGTCTAAGTGGGTTTGTTTTTGTCTTTGCTGCCATCTGGTTGTTGCTGTTTTTCCTTGAATCTGAAATAAAGGAAGACTTTTTGCTTTTCGGAGTTACCACTTTGCTGTACTCCCTCATTGTCTTTCTATTCTAAGCTTGATGGTCACACTTCGCATTATGACGTGAAGCCGGATAACCGCGTGTGCGAGGGCCGCTATCGGGAGGTGGTGACGGTTCATTTTTTCTTTTTTGCTTTTGTATGGACATGCAAGGCTAGAACGCGGGGCTCTATTATTCCCCTATCTGATTATTGGTGGATTTATCTATATGCATTCCAGCAAACCTGAGTGTAGTGCCATTGACTGAGTGCTTGCATAGAAGTGGTACTGTCGCACTAGACAGCTGAAAAAGCTGGCGGCAGGTATTTTCAGGCTAGCAGACTAGCAAATAAATGCAACTCGAAAACCATCTAGAATGTTTCCTCTTAAATGCAAAGTTGAATTTGAGGAGACTATAAAATCATGAAATCCGGACTTGGGCTGGGACCAGACCACCTTATGCGACAATTACATTCAGAGAGATTGATTCCTAGCGTGGTTCTCGCGCATAAAGAAAAGTAACGCCGACGACTGGTTTTCTTCGTGCAACTGAATTTTGCCATAGTCTGGAGAAGGTTAGGCACGTCTGACATGGAAATAATGATTCTCCAAGCACATGCCATAATGTAAACTCATTTGGCGTCCTCATGTGTAATATGAATAGAGTCCCAAGCTACTATCAACAAAATTTCCGCAGTATATTCTGAGTGTCTATAAGAGGATAATTAAAGGCCCTTATGGATTCTACTCAAAATCGACAACACCAGGAAAAAGATCTAGAACTGCTAATGTTGAGCAAAACCATAACTTCGGAATAATGCCGAAAATTAAGAACAAATAAATTCCAGAAGGGACCCTTAGCGTGCTATGATGCATGGACTTTGTAGTATGGAAATCTGTGGAGTGCAAGGACAGCAAGCATTGATTCTTCTACCCGAGTCTACTTTTGAAATCTGTCAATCGCCTGGCGATTTTTATCCTCACTCAAAGAAGGGGGTCAGAGCTTTTGGCTCCATTGATTCGGGGTCACAAACACAGACACCTACGCGTGATTCAGCGATAGTACTGCCTAATATGGTAAAGCCCAGTCATACTACTCAGACAGCTCTAGAAAACAAAGGACAACGGGGTCCAAGAAAACAGTGGTCGGGGCGGAACGGGGGAGGGAAGGAAACACCGAAAAAGGCAAAATGAGAACCACGACCAAGCTCAATAATCTTAAGTCAGGGCTCACATAGGTACACAAGGACGATTTGGATGTCCTCAATGTGTCTTCGTTCGCATATGGACCACTATCCAAATGAAGGTCCTTTCATTGGGGCCTTAATTTTTTGATTTACGCAGTAGTGGAGGCTTTGATTATATTTCCACTCTTAAAAACATCAATAAAAATTGATTAGACTCCCTTACATTGAGAACGCACATTTCTGGCGGGCATCAGACGCAAGAATAATTGTAGGGAGGCTAATGAGAAATAAATCCCAGATAGCAGTGTAGTGTCAGTGATGTAGTGAGAACGTTTGACCCCCGCCAGGAACTATGTACTCATTATGATGCTAATCGAGTTAGGTGACGTAGTGTCTGACGACTTGATTGCGGAGGTCTCTGATTCCTATACACAGGGCTCCTAGACTTTGCAAAGTTACCTAATCAAGGTAAGTTTTATCCCCTGCGTCATTCCCGAATCATCAAGTATGGATCGTTCCGAAACGACCTTGACTGAAAGAGATCTCCAGAACCTGTCCGCAGCACCTGCCCTCTCAACATCAGTTGCCAATTTGACTTGAAACCTCGAACAGAGGGCTCTTTGAATCTTTAATGGAAAATCGCCATTTAATTATTAGGATGGCGGAACAAGCGGGGGGCAGGCGTGGTATGTCATGTGATACGGGTTAAATATAATAAACGGAAGGACTATGCATGTTGATGCTTTCATGACTCTGCCATCCCGTAGCCGTAAACTTTACAACAAGAGACCGAACATTGGACCTTTAATAACGCTAAAAAAAAAAATAGGATAAAAAAAAAAGAAAAAAAAATAAAGGCAACCGATTAAACGTCCTTTCCTGACGGATGGTGTGGCCTCGTAACGTAGGGGGCTCTCATTGAAACAAGAAGGAGTTGATTCTTGGTTGAATCTCCTATTCATGGCCCATGATTTATCGGGTTACCTAAAATTCACAAGAATAAGGAAAATCCTCCCATAGCGAGACCCCGACTAGTTTCGGGCATGGTTCCCTTCTGGGAAAGAATCTGTCAGTGGCTTGACATGTACTTCAGACCCGTTGGTGTGCCATTGTTTCCCAGTCACTAAAAGACACTAGTGGGGGGACGTGGCGTTTGTCAACTATATAATATTGGTACTGGGAGTACAGATATTGTGTGGCTGACGAGTGTGATGTAAGAGTCGTTATAGCACTTTGTATCTACGCTCACTGTAGTAGCTCTCGCGATGTCCCTGGAGTTTCCATCTTACCCACTTACAGCTGCAACTATTCTCCAGAATTATCGAGTTTATTGGCATGGTGGAACGGATTTTCTCATGACACCGGAGCCGGAAAAGCTCCTGTCAGCACAATTTTTTTTCATTTGAGTCTAATATCTATCTTTCAAATTAAGGGGTAGTCGATGGGGCAAAATTCTCCGGGCCTCCCAGGCCAAATTTGGATCATAGCTTGGTGGGAGTTTGGCGTTAGCATAACGGTCTACAGCATCTTGAAGCCGCGGCGATAATCCTTTTCTTGTTCTACATCTTGCTGCGTTGGTATGGGCAGATACATTCGACTACCCCCTTTTTCATTGGGGGGGTCGGGGGGGGGCGATGTGTCTGGGCCATAGACTCCTGGGCGTTCTTTTCATATCTAATAATAATTTTGCAGAATTTACGAACGGTTTACTTTCATATTCTGACAAAGACAGTATTCATCTTTTAAATTTGGAACGCACTCATCAGCGGGCTAATACTGGTCCAGGGAATGATATTAGGACGCCAATCGTAAACCAAACGAGGCAGGAGAAAGCACAATATTACGAATTACCCCGCGCACGTCATCACACCTAACAGCACCACACAAGTAAATGTCTAATCCTGTTGGTTGGAAATGATTCGTTCTTATGGGCAACGTGTATTCCTTCTAATGAATTTTGAGAGTGGAACAGGAAGTCATATGTAGAAGACGTACTAGACATAGTGGGTATCTTCCGCTTGGGATCCTGACTAGATCATTCCGCTTCTAAAATTGTTCAAAATAAAACAAGTAAGCCATCTTCTCTTTCATAACAAGCACAAAAACAAAAGAAGGTCAGTAATAGCAACAATATTCAAGTTTTAGTTTATAGCACTCTTTTTTTCCAAAAAATTAAAAATATAGTCCTGAAACATCTACCTATATTACGTGAAATCCTATTTTTAATGATATTCTTGCTGGGGGTTTGCAGGTTTGTCACCCCAATCTCGAACTTAGGCAATTTGTTGTACCCAAATAAAGTGCCCCCAAATCTAAAATAATGGTTTAAAAAATAAAAGGTTCTACAGATGGGGTCAGTCCTTGTAGGGTCTGTACTTTTCATGGGCAAGGTTTTTCAAAATAACCAACAACCAAAAACCTATACCATCCATGTTACATTAAATTTGTAACCCCCACCCTTTTTAACCGGGCTACCGTATTGAATGCAACCCCAATATGTTGGGTAGCCCCACAAGGAGGTTAAAGACGCGTATCCTGGAGCATTTAAAGACATCCCGAAAACGGCAATTCGAAACAGGTCTATCTCTCATACACTTCAGGGAAATACTGGGGTAATTATAAAAAACTAAAAATCATGGGCATAGAGAAGGTCAGAAAAACCCAAGCGGGGGGGGGGACATTAACCATAATTACCCGATAGAGGGGCCCTTTGGGTTTTGTTTTAGATCCCGCGGGCCCCCGCGGGGATTAAACTAAAAGAAAAATGGATGTTCCAAAAATAAATAATTTTTAATTATTTTTGCTTTTTTAATATTTTTTGGGGCTTTTTGGTTCTTGTTTTTCACCGGGTCTCATTTTGTTATATAATAACTGGTGATTTAGTTTTAAAAATATTGTTGTCCCTACAGGAAAAAATTACCAAGATGAGTGTCTTAATGTTTAGGGGTCTAATGACCGTCTATAAAAGTATATTGACACATTCTCTTCCTTGCTTTTTATCTTGTAGTTATTTTAAATTTAAAAGATTTGTTTTTATGGTTTTTTTTCCCGCTTGTGTCCGTTTTCCGATTCCGTTTTATACCGCTGCCGCGGTGCCTTACTTGTTTTTGGGGGGCCGGACGTTCATGACGAGTTCGGCGGGTTTGGTGTCGCTATGACAGCCAACACTCATTTCCTAGCAACCGGGGTTTGGTTCCCCAGGCTGTTGCCCCTTTGGGTTTTCACTCCGTGCTTCCGGGGGGCGTTCCGAAGCTCATTAGTGATTGGGGTCATGGGGGAAAGGCGCAAGCCGGTATTTCTTTTCAACTTTTTTTTTAAGGGTTATAAGGAGTTGCTTTGACACTGTACTGTATCCATGATAAGGGTTATTTAAACACCTGAAAGCGTCGGCCCTTTTCGGGGTTTTTTTTTTTGTCTTTGCTGCCTCTGGTTGCTGTTTTTCCATGATTCTGAATAAAGGAAGACTTTTTGGCTATTTCGGTACCGCTGTATCATTGTTTCTACTACTTGATGTCACACGCTTTTGCCTTGGCCCGGAAAAACTGCGGAGGCTCTTCGGGAGGTTGAGCTGGTTCATTTTTTCTTTTTTGTTTTTGGACCCCAGGAAAACAGCCTTCATTCTCAAGGCTGTGGGGGGCCCTTTAGGGACAGGGGCCTTCATTTTCAGGGTGTGGGGGTCCCAGGGAGACAGTTTTCATTAAAGGGATTTAAAAAGGGGGACAGGGATGGGGATTTTTTTTTGTGAAACAACCCATTGGAGGAATACTACGAATGATAAAAAAAAAAAGAGGATATACTCCTGCTCCACCCGTTTGCCAAAATTTTAGATATGTTCCTGAAAGAGAATGGAGAAATCCTGCAGTAAATGAAGGAGGTCATCACTTGTTGATCTTGGGCATTTAAAAGTAGGGAACAGACAAGGGTGTGAAGCTTAATTTTTGTGTAGTGCTGTAGTCAGGGCAAAGGGGGGCGGCTCCTGCTGCAGCCAGACTTCTTACATCTAGACACAGGGCAATGAGGTGAAAGAAGAGGACATGACTGATCTCCTGGGAGACATATACAAGCTCTCTTTATATATTTGTCAAATGTAATTGTAATACAACACAAAAAAGGAATCAAAGGAAAGCAGGAGATTAAAATAAGGAAGAGACTGAATTTTTCTGTGCTTATTTTACGTTTAGTGCTCCTTTCGTGCCACACTGCTACCTACAATGTGTGACGCCAGTCTAAGGACAGTCATCCTACTGGTAGTGACTCTGACATATATACCTACCTGTCTTCTGGTCTCTAAAGTTCACAAGACATTTATTAGATTGGTCTACAGTCAATACTGCCTTTCGAAATTGTTATCTTTTTTTTTTTTTTTTTTTATTTAAAGGGGTTTTTTTTTTTAGAGAGAAAGACATTACATAGTAATTTTAAAAACAGAGAGGTAACAGAAACATATTTTACATGCTCAGATTTTACAGACAAAACACATGACTTTTTGGGAAAAAAAAAATTTCTCTCCTTCTCATTTTCTCCCCTTTTCCCCCCCGCCCCCCCCCCTTGCCCCCCCCCCCCCCCTTAACCTTCCCCCCAAAAAACGGGGCCCCCAATATTGTAACCTTTCCCCTCCTCCTAAACCCCCACGTCCAGTTCCCCAATCCTTTTAATCTTTCCAGCAAAAAATCCGATATTTGAACGGTTTTCCCGAATTACATCTCATTTGGGTGTGTTTTTATTTGGAAATAAACGTTTCCTTTTTTTTAAAACCTTTTGGTCCCGCTTTTTTCCTTTCCATTTTCTAACTGCTCCATGTAAATGCTGTTTCAGACAACCCTGAGTTCGAGATCTCGGGTACTTCCGGAACCACCAGTGCCCGCAGACACTTCTTGCTGCAAAGAGGAATGAACACCCTTCTGCTACCACTGCTCCTTCTCACTCTCCTTTGTCTGTTTCTCTAATGATGAATAAAAACAGAAAACCCCTTTGGATTAAGATAAGAGAAATTTTCCCAGTATCCTTCACAAATTGTTTACTTGTTGCCAAAACCCCTGTACACCCTACATTCCCCATATGCAAGGGTAGGGTTACCCTTATCTTTCCCCCCTTTGGACAGGCCAGTAAGTACCCGGGGTGGTCTCCGGACCATGGGGATATTAAAAGCAAAAAGGGGGAAAAATGAATCAATCAAAATTTAAATTTCCCTCCCCCTTTTTGGGGGGGGTTTCCCCCCCCAAACCCGCTTGGCGCACCAGTGCCCAGCCCCTTTAAAGGGAATTTTTTGGGATGTCAAAACCCTCTCAAGCGCCCACCCCCACCCCCCCCATTCTCCTGAAAAAAGCCTCCTCTTCCCCTTCCTTCCTTTTTTCCCTACTTGGAGTAGTTTTTGGGAGGGGAACCCCTTGCAAACCCCCCCGTTTGCACAACTCAAGGAATTCCTTGGGGTTTCCCCCAAGGATTGGATATTTTTCCACATTGGATCTACAAAAGTTTTCTTTTTAATTTTGGGAAAACGTGTTTGGGGCCCCCAAACCCAAAAATTTTTTCCTGAAGCCCCCCCATTTTAAAAAGAGAGCCCGAGGAAGGCCTGGGTATTGTCCCCTTTTTGGATCCCTTTTTTGCTTCCATCCGGCAAAGAGCTTTTTCCCCCCTCCCTGCCCCTTTTTTAGGCGATGTCCATGGGCGGGAATCTTGTGAAATTTACATAGGTCTTTGAACTTTTTTTCTAACATGTCCCACGCGCCGAACCCCTTTAAGTAAAATACATTAAAGGGGACCTCCCCCAAGCCCACAAAATTTTCTTTTTTTTGGGGACAAGATACATTGGTTGGTGTTTCGAACCTACATAGATTCTCAGAAGTAAGGGGCCAAAGCTCCCCAGCCAGCCCCTCTGCAAGCCTCCTGCGGGCTTAGGATTCCAATTTTGGGTTTTAGGCAAGTAAACCAAAGACATTGGGGCCATTTACAAAGGGGAAACCAAAAATTTTTGGCACAATTTGCTCCAAAATATCAATGTACATGCACATTTATTTTGAATAGCTTTTAGACACTTCTTTTCTGGGGCCCGCAAAGGGGATTTTGGTTTTGGGGGGAATCCGAGGGGCTTTTTGAAAAAACCCTCACTTTTTAAAAACTTTTAAAATTTAAAGCCCGTCTTTTTATCCATAGAAACCCAAAACACAGTCAAATTTCTTTTTCCATTTTAAAAATAAGAAAGGAAAAGCTCCACTCGGGATTATTTTTGTTACGGACAACAAGGACAGTCTTAAAGGGGTTGTCTCACACATTGTTTCCCATTTTCCCCTCAGCCCTGTTTTTTTGGGTTTTCACATTTAATTCAGGGCGTTTTTACTGGTTTTTCTACTAGGCTGCAGTAGAAGCCGGGGTCTGTAGCTATATTTAACCTGCAGGCAGCCAAATCGGGAGAGAGAGAACAGGTATTTACTATCCCTACAAAACCGGGGGACGATGCAGCCCATACAAGGGGGAAATTTTGGAAAAAGGGGGGGGACCCCCCTTTTAAATGAACATAATTACAAGTGGATTTTTGTGGTTAACCCAAGATATTTAAACATAAAAAAGTATCCTTGTATTTGAGAAAACCCCTTTAATTTTCAACCGGGTTTTTTAAAAATTTGACCCCCCAAATTATTTTAAAAAAAAATGCACCAAAAATTTTGGAAAAAGTTATTGGGAAAAACTAATAAGTGGTATCGACTGACACAAAAGTGTCCAAACATAAAGAAGATTTATTATACAGCACGAGCCACCGTAATAAATCTAAGAAAAAGTAATTGTTCAACAGCATAAAAAATAGTATAGGATAAATACTGCACGCTCCAAGACCAGGATCAGGGTCAAAATGCAATATTCAAAAATAGACAGAGGCAGCACTTCAAAAAAAAAAAAGAGGTTTTATTCCACCCAATGTAACAGCAACATTTCAGCTTGAGAAAGGCTCTGTTCAGAGCCGTAACGTTGCTGTTACATTGGGTGGAATAATACCCTCTTTATTTTTTATTTTTTTTAAGTGCTGCCTCTGTCTCTATTTTTGGATACCGTAATAAATCTGGCCCATTTTTAGATCGTCAAGTCTAAGTTTACACTGTCTTAGACATGATTAGTAAATATGTCCCATTGCGTTTGATGGAGCTGTAGCTTACGTATTAGGGTATGTTCACACAGCGTTTGTTAAATACGTCCTTGGGTCTATTTTATGTACCAAAAAATGGACCCCAATATGTATTTAACATGTGCGATTACATTGATTTCAATGTAACATACGTGTCGTCATTCACACGTCTCATGTTTTACATAGTTTTTTTTGCACTGCATTAAACGGAAGCATTATATGCATTGAAAAGGCAATAGAAACCATAGGGATAGGTTTCTGCAGTCCGGAAAACATATCCAAATACATATCACACTTTCTATGCTTTTTTGGACGCGTTTGATGCAATAAGTTTTACCTATTGCAAAAATGTATCAAGACGCTATTTGCAAATCCCCGTACATGGATCACCGCCAAGGGAACTAGGCCCAGATTTTCCTCCATCAGAGTTTTATAACATCCCAGCTGCCAAATAAAATGATGAAATTACAACATACTGAACCCAGAGAACCCATGAAACGTTGTGTCTATAACATATCAGGGCGGCAGGGACAAGTATAAACAGGGATCACTGGATTTTACCCCATTTTTGTTGCCCATGAAGAACACAGATCTCTCGGTCTCCGCAGAGTCATCCTCAGCATCTTCTTTTTTCTGCACCTCAGCAATAGCCAAGTCCCAGAGGTTATCACTGAAGAAAGAGCATCATGACAACACATTAACACAAGAGATATCGGCTGATTGATACTACTGTGGCCAGTGCTAGCGCTCAGTGTATTGTAACTGAAACACCACTTTAGGATTTTGGACAGATATAATCTCCTATATCTCAGCAAAGAAGTTTGGGCCTTACTGCAGGGAGGTACCTGGGTCAGGGTCCCTGAAAGAGTCATGAAACGGCAGCGGGGTGCAGCAGAAATGACAGGACAGACCAATGCGGGACTTAAAGGGGTTGTATCATTCCATTAAATGGTCTTGAGAATAAGGGGACAGTGAAAGCAAGCAACTTTGCTATTGGTTGTCATTTGCAGAGCTGTCTTGTTTTCACAGTGTGCCTTATCTTTGTTTTGTGTAAACACAGTTCCCCAGTGCCGGTCAGATTCCACCTCCTTTCATTTCATTGGCTGACGGCTCTACTAATTTACATTCTGTCTGGTCCCCGGTCGGATTCATGGAAGCGTTCATTCCTGCCTCTCTCACTCGGGATAAGGGGCCGGCAACATTTCACTCTGCACAGCCAGGAGCTGCTTCTACAATCAGAAAACAGCAGAATTGTGCCCGGTGCCTTAATGCTGCTGCGTGTAAACATAGAAAGAAGGGAAACGATCCCGGTCCGAGAGAAAAAAGGAGGTGCGGCGCTCGTGGATATGGAAGTAAGTGCTCTACTCCAGATTAGGAATAAGAACAATTTATTGTTTTAAAAACAACGTATTATCCTACGCGTTTCGCGCCAATACTAGCGCTTCATCAGGGGTGCACCCTGGGGCTCTTAATAACAAACTTACATGAGTGTTGTGCCTCTACTGCAATCACACAACACTCTCACCTGTTTTTACAATTTTCTTACCATAATAGACTTCACTATTTGTGCGCCTTTGTGTCTCTCTGTTTCTTTTTAACCCTTGCTAAACATAGAAAGAGACAGATCTGTGCTGCTCTGGATGAGTTCATAGAAGACTGGATTCAACTGTAAAGCCATGTTCACACGGCTTATTTCGGCGCAGATTGGAGCCGTACTGCGCGCCGGATTTGTGCTTCAGTACGGCTCCAATCCGTCGCAGTCATTACGGTAATCCACTGCTCTCATAGAGAATTATGGATTCCGTCGCTCCTCCCCACTCGGTGAATCCGCCGCAGGGGGAGAAAGCCACCTGCACATTATCCAGGCGCAATACGCGCCGTGGATAATGCAAGTCTATGGGGCCGGCGGGCCACGCCCCCACCCCTTATTCAAGCCGTATTGCAGGCGGGATCCGGCCCGCAATTACGGCTTGAATAAGCCGTGTGAACACGGCCTAACAAACCTCCAGCTGTGAGAGGAGAAGAGATCAGTGCTCTGAGTTCATAGAAGACTGTCTAGACTGAATGCAGCCTGTGGTATGTAAACAGCTCTTACAAAATAAGACTGTAGGAAGAGGAACGACACAGTGACATGTGGACTCAGACAGAGAGGGGGGGGGAGAGCACACTGACTCGGGAGCGAGCATGAACAGTGAAGGGGGGGATGATGTCATCCCCCTTCAGTTAAGAAACACCCAGCTGGGAGGGGAAGAAACACTCCTGGATTTGAGGAGCTGAGAAACTGATATTACATTGAAACACACGAACTGATGAAGCGATACATCCCCTTTAAGCAGAAGCAGTAATGGAGCAAGGAAAGAAGCCAGAAGGGGCGCTAGTGCACAGTCAGAGCCAGGAGGACAGGACTAGGCTGGATAAGGACAAGGATGAGAGCCAAGGGTCGTAGTCAGAAGCTGTAACCAGGCAACAGGCCGGCAGTCATGACCAGGAACATGGTAACCAGGCAACAGGCCGGCAGTCATGACCAGGAACATGGTAACCAGGCAACAGACCAGCAGTCAAGACCAGCAACATGGTATCTAGGCAACAAGCCGGCAGTCAGGACCAGGAACATGCTAACCAGGCAACAGGCCGGAAGTCAGGACCAGGAACAAGGTAACAGGGCGGCAGTCAGGACCAGGAACATGGTAACCAGGCAACAGGCCAGAAGTCAGGAGCATGGAAATGACAGGCAAAGAGTCAGGGCCCCGGACATGGCCACTAAGGAGAAGGGCAGAAGTCGGGACCAGGAGCCCAACATCTAGGAAAAGGCAAAGTGTCCAAAACAAGGACATGGAGACACAGCAAGGTCCAGAAGAAGGAACGAGGGGGTCTGAGCCAAGGACCCACCGAGGACGCAACCAGGAGCCACCAAGGACACCACAGGGCTAGTTGGTGCTGGTGATCAGGAAAGGGCTTAGAGGACCACATCTGTATAATAGGACGCTGGGCATCTGGAGGCCAGGGGGACGGACCCTCCATGACACAAGCAGCATCTGTGACAATTATACAGTAACCCGGAGCTGCAATCACAATTCTGCCGGCTTCTGCTGATACCTCTCAGGAGGACGGATTACTGCACAGCTCCCGGGGTAACATCTACACCTCCCAGAATGTAGACAGAATGAACTAGCAGGGAATGCTGGGTGATTTATGACGCCTGCAGGATCGTGAGCGCAGCTCTGGAGTATAATTCAGGATAGGCGCAGGATAAGCCCCCAGCCCACCATGAGACGCTTCTGTTGGCAGTAGTCACATGTGAACACGTCCTCTCCATGGCTCAGATGTGACACCTGCCTCTGCGCCCCCAGCAGCTGCTCCTGGGGTGACCCGTGCATTTAGGGATCACCGGGAAAACCCCTTAGTATGGGGTGATCGCTGCTGGCGCCACAGGGCTGTTTCACATTGATTACACATTCTGGACCCAATTCTTCGTCTTCCCGGACACTATGGACGCTGCTCTACATTCACAGGAAAGCCCCAGTGACCCGCAGTGAAACCCTATTCGTGTTCACCACGATCACAGCTAGAATCCAGACTACAGCCCCGGCCTCCCCCAGCATCCCCGTACCTGGAGCGGGGCATAGCCTCACGTCCACAGGGCAGCCGTTATCAGCAACCTTCCGTCGCTATAGTAACGCTCGGCCGCGGCGCCTAGTAGTGACGTCACGACCGAACTGCCTGCTGGGAAATGTAGTTTATTCTTCAATCAGGCGGCACCGGCGACTACACGTCCTGGAGCTGTTCACACTGACACCTGACGTTTCTATCCGTCTTGCCGCCATGTGGCGCAGCGCTGACAACACCAGGGAAATATCTTATCAGCCGACTTTACTTTTCATCTTCGTTTTTATCTCCCACCTTCCCAGAGACATCACTTTTTTTTTTTTTTTTTTTTCATCTACTCAGACTTAGGGGTTGGTTCTTTTGCGGGGGCCAGATGTTCTTTTAAATGGCGCCAAAGAAAAGTTATTGCAGCATTTTTGCCAGAGTTTCCTATTTTTATGGAGTTCACTCGCCAGTATAAAGGATGTGTTACCTGTGTTCTGCAGGTCGCTGCGATTTCGGCAAAATCAAATGTGCGGGGTTTTCGTTATTTTCTTATACTTTTAGAAAAAAAAATTCAAACATTCTTTACCCCCTTGAGCCGAACGCCTGAAAAGGCCTTAATGACCAGCAGGGTTTTTTTTGTTTTTGCCTCCTTGTGTTTCAACAGTCGGAACTTTTTTATTTTTTCAATGACGCAGTTGTATGAGGCCTCGTTTTATTTGGGAATAGTTTAAAGGGGTTTTGCCACAACCTCATTTCATACCTCCTGCATCCAGCTCTTCAGCTCTGTGTGCTCAGAAGGAGGCTTGTGTGACTTGTTTGAATTATATATCATGTGACCCAGCAGGATGACATCACCAGGCCTTTCCTCTCTGTAGTCAAAGACAGGTCTGTTTATGTATAGAGTTGTGCATAACTATATTATAGCTCAGAGGTAAAGTTTTTACCTTCAGGCACAAGGGTCCTCGGTTCAAATCTCTGCAGGAACCAAAACTATGGATTTTTTTTTCTCTTTGTCAGTGCACAGACCGCATTGAGGTTTCTTTTTTTAATTTATTTGCACTGTTTGATTAATTACTAAGGAGTACAGAGGACGGGAGTAGAATGACAGCACCTGGGGTTTGAACACTCAGTAGCTTCCTGGGAGGAGAGGTGATGTCTGAGCATGTGCGACCAGGACTGAGGAGCTCAGAGCCCTGGTCGTATCCCCTGGAGACGAGCTGTAAACAATGGATCACTAAAGGAGCAGCTAAAACAAAAAACGGTGCAGAAATTTTAATAATGATGAATGGTGAAAATGTTTGTTATTTCATTTCCAAGCTTCCCACATCAATTTTACTTCGTGGCAAAACCCCATTAAGTTCACTTATAAGTTATTGAATAATTCATTTTTTTTCTACACCATTCACATTTCACACTTAATAACTTGTTAGGTTATTACGGTCGTGTGGATACCTAATATGTGTAGGGTTTTTGTGTGTGTAATGTATGCACAATTATTTTTTATTAAATATTTATTTTTATGATTTATTTTATTTATTTTTTCTACACTTTGTTTTTTACTTTTTTTTAAAATCCCATGAAGGGGTAACTGTTTTATACTTAGTAATGTATTAGCATATTCATATATGCTAACACATTATAATCTGTGTCAGTGTGACACAGGCAGTGATCAGGGCAGCACACAGTGTGCCCTGACCGCAGCCTTCCTATACAGACAGCCCCGGGGCTACTCTAGGTCCCCAGGGCTGACAGGGCAGCCGTTCCCTGGGCTTTGTCCAGTCACCGGGAGTCCCGATCACCTGACAGGGAAGGGGAAAGCCCTTTGATTACGCTGCAGTCACGAACCGCGGCAATCGAAGGGTTAAACATCAGGGAGCGAAGGTTCCTCCCGCACCCCGGTGCTTGCAGAGGCTGCGCCGGGAACAGGGTTGTGAAGTACAGATCTGTTCTCAGTGCAGCTGTGGCACCGGGAGCTGCAAACCCCGATGACTGCAGTGACCAAAAGATGTCGTTGTAAACAATTGATCGGCAACGGCCAGCAGGCGTCGGCAGGTCAGGCTGGCGTTAAGAGGCTAATAGATCGGACTTTTCGGACGCGGCAATAGCAATTCTGTGTAACAATTTTTTTATTTGTAAAATGAACCCTTAATATTTTAGATTTTTCAAACTTTATTATAACACAGATACATTTAGTCCCCTAGGATACTTGACCACTAAGGGGCTTGTTCGCCTGTACACCCTTCTGTGTTTAATATCTAATGCAGAAGGGTGATCCAAGATGGAGCTTCTATGACTTCCCACCTGAAGCAGGAAGTAATAGGAACTCTAACCTGGAGGCTATGGAAGCCTTCACTAGACTTTCAGCTGCCATGATAACCACTTAGCACCCCGCCATCTTGTTGCAGGAGGGAGAGGGAGCAACATTGCCTCAGCATCTAAAGGGTTAAACAACAGGGATCACAGCTGGCTCCAATCCCAGCTGTTAGCGGCAGGTGTTAGCTGTACTGAGTGGCTGGCTCCCGCCACCTAAGGAATAGACTCAGCGTTCGAGCTCCATGGCCCCTTACCAGCATGAGGAAGTACTTATACTTCATATGTCTGTAAGAGGTTCAATTGGTTGTCCAGGACTAGAGATACATGGCTGCTTTATGGCACAAACAGCTCCACATCTGTCCACAGGTTGTGTTTGGTATTGCAACTCAGTGAATGGTGCTGAGTTTTAATAACACATACAACCTGCGAACACGTGTGGGGTGGGGGGTGAAATTTTAATTAATATGTATATATACAGGCAGTCCTCAACTTACAACATTACGACTTACACCAGGTGTTGAGTTTTAATAACACATACAACCTGCGGACACATGTGGGTTTTTAGTTTTTTTCAGGCGGAGAAAAGAAGCCCCCCACCCCCTGCGGCCAGGACAAATACCGGTCGGATAAACCTTATGATTTTTTTTTATTTTTATCTTTTGTCCTCCAACATTTATAACTATGAATATATAACCTGTTGTTGAAATGTATGTGTGTATATATACAGTCACATTATTATGGCCACTTTCTACTTTTGAGGACAGCAGCACGTAGCTCATGATGAAAGTCACATGTCGTGATCTGACTCGGTGGGAATATAAACTGTGTAATAGGCTGTCTGCACACACATCCCTCGTTACTGTCATCAGCAAAAGGGGCGATTTATCAGAGTTACAAAATAGGATGATTGGCTTTTGGGCTAAGGGTGGTGGTATTTCTGAAACTGTGAACTGTTCTCCTGCTGCTGGGGTAAGAGTGCATCATGGTGCCATTGTGAATAAGTGCATAAAAACTGCAGAGCACCACCTGTCACAGATGTGAAAGGTGAATGTCGGCAACGAAGGTGCACAATGGCGGAACAACATGATATAGTGGAGCAGGTCACTGCCAAAATTAACCAACAGGCAACTAGACATGTGTCTAACACAATAGATCAGCGAACCCTACTGGGTATGGGGCCCCGGAGCAGACAGATGTCAATGCATTTCTGATTACCAAGTTGCAGCAGTAGAAAAAGCTTAGGGCCACATGTATGAATACTGTCTAGGTCTAAAATTCACTTTGTTGCCCATAGCAGCCAATCAGAGCGCCCTGCTCATTTTTCCAGAGCACTATATGAAATGGAAGCTGAGCTCTGATTGATTGCTATGAGCTCTGATTGGTTGCTATGGGCAACAAAGAGAGTTTTAGACCTAGACAGTTTTCATACATGTGGCCCTTAGTTTTCATAGGAGTATCAGAATTGGATACCTGCTGACTGACAGAGGCTTCCTTTCTCTGGTGAGTCACATTTACTGCTTCATTGAATGGATTGATGTTGACGTTACAGGCAAGAAACATCAGACAACAAACATCCTGCAACCACTGCTGGAAGAACACAAGTTGGTGATGGCAGCAATATCGTCGGGGAATGTTTTTGTGGTATTCTCTCAGCCAGTAATCCATGTGAAAGGTACTCTCACTCAATTTGGGTATGAATCCATCCTTGCAGATCACATACATTCATGATGGTCTTCCCTAGGGCGTATAGGAATTTCCAGTTAGACACTGTGACATGTCACACGGCTAGAAAAGATCCCCGCTAAAATGCAGAATCCAGTGGGTTATAAAAAATAGCTTTTGTCATGCCTCAGCAATATTTCTGCTGCAGTATTTCTTATGTATTTCTGTTTAGTTGCAGGTAGTGTCTATTGGCTGTTTATTGCTAGTTAAGCACATCAGGTTTGTCCCATGAAGGCTGCCTTAATCATACCACCTGATCCTGCTGACATCATAGTCTTCTCCTCAGCAGCCATCTGAAAGACATGTTCACCTTCCTCTCCCATTCAAGCCTACAGTAGCATCGCTGCTATGGCCAAACTACCATTCAGGGCTGCAGATTGTAGTGATGCATATTATTATGTTCTATGTATTTAGCTGTTATTTACAGTTAATTGTTGTACCCCTGTTTGCTGCAGACAGCTCTGTACTCTCACATGTATATGTTTAACGATTCCAACTCGGGTGGCTGGAAATGTGCGGGTTGGGTGGATCCTCAGGGCCCACTGCGGGCGGTAGCCGAAGTACAGGTCTTGGTAGAAGATGCAGGAACGGAGGCCAGGCACCGCAGGAGTAGCCGTTCAACGGGCAACAGTCCAGGTATAACCAGAGAGCGTTTGGAATGGTCCAGGTACGTAGCGGACTAGGCAAGGCCAAGCAACAGGAATTGGCCAGCAGGTGCAGCGGCCGGTGTTCAACAGGCAAGCAGGTATACATGCAGATAAACGTATAGCATATGGCAGCAATGCAGCAGACTAGGGGTCGAGCTCTAATGCTGATAACAACAATGAACTGACCATGAGCTGAGGGAGGAAGTTAAGAAGCCAGAGGTTACAGGTCACTGGGCAGGGCCAAGGTACTCTGACTCTTTAAATGTGGTGCAGTGCCGCGCGCGTGCCCCTAGAGGGAGCACGTGTGCGCACAGGACGCCAGGGAGCTGGAGGAAGCAGAGATGGTGATTCAGAGCTGCCAGCAGGAATGGCTACAGGAGTGGCAGGAGCCAGGACAGGTGCATGCAAGGAGCCAGGGACACCAGGGATGTCGCAGCAGTGGCTGGGACACAGAAGACACGGGTACGCTGTCGGTCCGTAGCAGGGGCCGCAGCGTGAACCGTGACAGTACTACCCCTCACCCCCTTAAGCCCTCCCCTCTGGGCTAGCCGGGTACCCACGAAACCGCCAGGGGTAACCACCTCCTCCTCGGTATCCCAGGAACTGTCTTCAGAGGAGGTGTCCGGAGAGTCCCGGAAAACTTCTTAGACCTGGGGAGAAGAAGCAGAAACAGTAGGCAGGGGACGAGGTGGGTGGGAGTCAGCGATGTCTTTGCAGACCAGAGGCTCTTCTTGCAGATGCAGATCTTCCACTGGCACAGCAGAACAAACTGGTGTGGGGTGCCGATGGTGCTCACCCCTAGACAGACTGATTGTTCCTATTGTTCCTTTTTTAGTTCACTTTATACTACAATGTAAATTGTATTTGATGTTGTTTGATATGTGCATAATAGCGTGTGCTTTATATACTTTCATTTTATATGCATATATACATTGTTTTATTTCATCATTAATAAAATATGTTCAAAGAACAAAGAGGCAGGGCTGCTCCAGATGGGCGGGTTTGAGACAGCGAGAGTGGCGCTGCTTGCCCCATTGGATGACTTCACCCGTTCTCCAATCCAGGGATGGGCTGTGAAGCTGGAACCACAGAAGCCCGAGCAGGACTGGAGCAGACGAACTTGGCAGGACGTAGAAGATGTCCTCTTGGTGGGAATCGCTAACCTTCAAGGACACAGGCAGGGTACGAAACTGGACTGGCTCCTTCAGGATCTCCCCGTTGATGGAGGATTAATGTAGGGGCTTCTCTAGACGGGAGACAGGCAGGCCGAACTTCTCTAGCAGAGATGGATTGATGAAATTCTCGGAGGAGCCGGAATCCAGTAGAGCAGGAACTTCATAGGCAGCACCAGAAGAAAAACGGATAGAGACAGGAGTGGTCAAATGAGGAGCAGAAGCATCATCACTCAAGGTCACCTCACCAACGAAACCTTGGCACTTGGGTTTACGGGGCGCAGCTGGGCGGACCGGGCAGTTCTTCAGGTAGTGACGGGTACCACCACAGTACAGGCACAGGTTTAAGCTTCGTCGACGGGTGTGTTCTGTGGAGAGATGAGTGCGGTTCACTTCCATTGGCTCATCTTGGGGGAACGCAGGTGCCAGGCGAGGTTGAGGCGGGGTTTCCGGTACAAAGTGCGGCAGAAGCTTGTGAGGACGAGAGGACACAGGCTGTTGGCAAACTCCCTCTCCGCAAAACGAAGATCGATCCGGGTATCCAAAGCGATGAGGTCATCCAGGGTGGTAGGTAGGTCCTGACCGGCCAAGTTGTCCTTGAGGCGTCCATCGAGACCCCCCCAAAAGGCGGCAACGAAGGCCTCATTGTTCCAGGCAAGCTCGGAGGCCAGGGTACTGAACTGATTGGCATACTGGCCCACTGTAGAGTCGCCTTGACGGAGGCGGAGCAGGGATGATACAGCTGAGGTGTTGCGCCCAGGTAACTCGAAGACTTTTCTGAAGGCGCTCAGGAACTCCTGGAGGTCCCCTGTCAGCGGATCCCCTTTCTCCCAAAGAGGTGCAGCCCAGGCAAAGGCTTCACCTGAGAGCAGGCTGATGATGAAGGCGACCTTTGCACGGTCAGAATGGAGCTGATGAGCTAGGACCTCAAAATGGATAGTGCAATGGTTGAGGAAGCTGCGACATGCATGAGGGTCTCCAGAATAACGGGCAGGCAGAGGCAGGTGCAGGCTAGGACTGGGCATGGCAGGCGGAGGTGGAACCACAGTAGATGGCAGAGCAGGTGTAGGTGCCAGTGCAGACACAACTTCATCAAAGCGGGTGGTGAGTGTCTGCAACTTCTGGAACAATTGCTCCAGATGGAAGCCATGATGGTTCACAACGGCTACGAGTTCAGGCAGAGTCACTCCGGCGGGATCCATAATTTATGGTCAGTTCTTTCTGTAACGATTCCAACTTGGGTGGCTGGAAAAGTGCGGGTTGGGTGGATCCTAAGGGCCCGCCGCGGGCGCAGATGGTGAGTGCAGGCAGTGGGTAGCCAAAGTGCAGGTCTTGGTAGAAGATGCAGGAACGAGAGGCCAGGCACCGCAGGTGTAGCCGTTCAACGGGCGACAGTCCAGGTAGAGCCAGAGAGCGTTTGAAACGGTCCAGGTACGTAGCGGACTAGGCAAGGCCAAGCAACAGGAATTGGCCAGCAGGTGCAGCGGCCGGTGTTCAACAGGCAAGCAGGTATACATGCAGATAAACGTATAGCATATGGGTCGAGCTCTAATGCTGATAACAACAATGAACAATGAACTGACCATGAGCTGAGGGAGGAAGTTAAGAAGCCAGAGGATACAGGTCACTGGGCAGGGCCAAGGTACTCTGACTCTTTGGACTCGTTCACACGGCTTATTTGTCCACGGATTGGCGCTGCAGTACGGGGCCAATCCGTTGGAGTAATTACGGTAATTCACTGTTCTCATAAAGAACAGTGGATTCCGTCACTCCTCCGAATCCGCCGCGGGGGGAGAAAGTGACATGAACAATGCATTGTCTATGGGGCCGGGGAGCGGCGCCCCCGCCGCGCTCCGGCCCCGCCCCCGTCCCGCCCCTTATTCACGCCGGATTTGTGAACACGGCCTTTAAATGTGGTGCAGTGCCGAGTGCGTGCCCCTAGAGGGAGAACGTGTGCGCACAGGACGCCAGGGAGCTGGAGGAAGCAGAGATGGTGATTCAGGGCTGCCAGCAGGAATGGCTACAGGAGTGGCAGGAGCCAGGACAGGTGCGTGCAAGGAGCCAGGGACACCAGGGGATGTCGCAGCAGTGGCTGGGACACAGGAGACACGGGCACGCTGTCGGTCCGTAGCAGGGGCTGCAGCGTGAACTGTGACAATATGTCTGCACGCTCCTCATCTCTGTATTGTATCCTATGCACATGTTTATGTTTGCATTGAACTCTGCTATATTTGCATGCTGTTATAACACAGTAATTATATGGCTTTCTGTTCCTCTAGTTTTACACTATCCTTTGCACTAAAAATTGAAATTGGACATCACTCCTTGTCAATGCATTGCTGGGAAAGAGTTTAGCTCATACTTGCCAACTTTTGGAAGCTGCCTTCAGGGAGATGTTGAATTGCAGCTTGCTGCCTTGATGGCTTGAGTGGGTCACACCCCCTGTTTTACATGACACGCCCTCTTTTGCACAAAGCCACACACCCTTGTCACATCTTTGTCACAGCTTTGGAGGAAAGCTGATAAGGGATGTGGTATCCTTCAGCTTTACTGGACATTGGATTTCCTAACCAGCATCCAAACTGGGTAACACCACATCAATCAGCTTTTCTTCAGAGCCGAGGTACTGAATGTGGTCCCTCTGCACCAAGTGATGTCAGGTCAGCGTCTCATGATGCTTTACCCTGGTACCACCACTATTTAAAGAGCAATCCACAGCCAGTAAAAAAAAAGTACTCAGATGTATAAAGGGGTTTAGCTGCCATATAGGCTTAGGCTAAAACCGACCAAACATTGTCAACTTGTGACTATTGTCCCCTTTTCAGCCATATCTGCTGCACTAGTGCATATACTCATTTCTTGAGAGTTTTTTGGCACAGTTTTTACCCTGGCTATTAATTTGTTTGGGCGGAAACCACATCCAAAACCACAATAAACATTCCTTTACATTCCTCCATCAATGCAACAATCTGACCTTTTCCCAGTTGAGGACATCATCTCTCAGCCACTAACTGCAACATGTTTTGGTCATGAAGTTCACTTTGTTATAGATATAAGGCTCTCCTGTTAATAGGTGGTGCTCCACCAGACTTGATAATAGAAAGGGAGTTATTCCCTCTTTCAGAAGCAAAAAGGGTTAAATGATGAGGTTAGAAATCAGGTTTTTAAATAGTGTGTATAGAGGTTAAGAGTTATACATAATAAAAGTTACGTTTTAGTGTTTTACAGATAGAGAACTGATAGAGTTTAAGTTTGCCTATGGCAAAATAGTAAATATAGAAGTTCACACGAGTCACACTTTTATTTAATGGTATTTTAAATAATCTTTTTGTGAACACATTATTCAGATCCCTTGAGGAACTGTACTGGTTACAGGGAAACGCAGTACTGAGCGCTAGTGATTTATACGGTCAGCCAACTAGGACAGGTGTGCCCTTTTCGGGGCGGTATTCCCACTGGATAGGTAGGGTCTTTGAAGGGGTAGCTGTGCGCTTATACCCTGAACTGTCCCTTCTGTCCGTCCATTTGTATCCTGCCTATTCCAGGATGAAAATAGAAAGCCTATGGGAGGGATATCGCTGCTGGGAGCTAGTGACGGATTATAAGAATTGAAAACCCATGGACTGTATGGTGAGTAAACTATATTCACTATCTAATATATCTATATGTAACGCATTGGCTTATTTACCCTTGTGAGATTGGAAAATATTTCTAAGTGTTCAGATAGTGGGAAGTTATTGCTGTATTTCTGTTTGTTAGTTATAATTGGTGATCATACATATGATTTTAAAATAATACATCTAAAGTTACCGTATATATACTCGAGTATAAGTCAACCCGAGTATAAGCCGAGGCACCTACTTTTGCCACAAAAAACTGGGAAAACTTATTGACTCAAGCATAAGTCTAGGGTGGAAAATGTGGCGACTACCGGTAAATTAAAAAAATAAAAATGGATACCAATAAAATTACATAGGCAGGTATAGGCAGTTTACTGTCCCCCATAGGCAGGTATAGGCAGTTTAATGTACTCCACAGGCAGGTATAGGCAGTTTAATGTCCCCCAGGTATATGTCCTCCGTAGGCAGGTTAAAGACAGGTATATGTCCTTATAGGTAGGTTACAAGCAGGTATATGTCCATATAGGTAGGGTATAGGCAGATATATGTCCCCCATAGGTAGGTTATAGGCAGGTATATATCCCCCATACCCCATAGGCAGGTTATAAAAAAAAAAATACAAACATTTACCTCACTCCCTCGCTGTCCGGTCTCCCGGGCGCTCTCCTCCATCTTCTCGGCACAGGCGGGTGATGTCATCGGACTGCATACGCAGCGTAATGACACAAGCTGCCTGTACCGAAAACTCCGGACGGCCGCAAGTCTGCTTAGGGGGGTGCTCGCTCTCTGCACCGCAGTGTTATCTCTTCACCTATATGAGCTCCCAGAGGAGTCGCATACAGGTGAAGAGATCGCCGACAGCTGTCGGCTGACTCGGGATTCTGCTGTATGCGCGCCCGAGCGGCGACAGTGACTCGAGTATAAGCTGAGGACGGCTTTTTCAGCATATTTTTTTGTGCTGAAAAATTTGGCTTATACTCGAGTATGTACAGTATATTTTAACCCATAATTACTCAGTGATAGGATTTTCTAAAAGGGTTAAATAAGAAAAATGATTTGTTCAGTGAGAGACTTTACACAGGTCGTCATCAAGACTTGAGAAAGATCTGTGTAGAGGTCAAAGTGCTTTAATGGAGAAATAAAGCTACTTTTAAAAAAAAAATTTTATAACACATTACATACTGCTTCTGTTTCTGCATTTTGGAGTGACTATTCAGCTCCTTAGGTTCAGGAGCTTGGAAGATTTGCACTGCCATTTTTTTTGTTTCAATTATTGCTTTTGGTATCGTCTTTAAAAATTGGTTGGAAGAACAAGACCACTTTACCAGTGCTTTCCTGGGTCCCCTATATTCCATCACCTCAGTGATGGTGTTGGTTCTATGGATTCGACCTCTTTGCTCCCTCCAGCAGGTGTGGGATGCAGTCAGCATAGCTCCAGATACCTATAACAACCAACAAAAACTTTGAGTCACTCCCAGCCCATCTAGCTGCTGACTGTGCTGCACACAGTGGTTACTCTGGATATAATTTGTTGGTCATTGCCTGGGGCCCATCAGTATAGTTGCTTCTTTGGGCCCACCAGTGGAGTCGATTCATGGGGCCCTGCCTTTCAGCTCCTGTACAGCTACAGCATTCTGCCTCTCTTTCATTGACTTTTTTCACTGAAAAACAGCTTCTTGCCTGCCATACCCACGTGCCCACCATGTCCAGGCGCCCGCTGGTTGTTTCCCCTGCTCCCCTGTGGCCAGTCAAAGCCTATATATTGATTTTCCTCTTCGTATTTTTCTTCTCTAATTTTACTTCATTCTCATTCTATGTACAGTGGATATGGAAAGTATTCAGACCCCTTTGCATTTTTCATTCTTTGTTTCATTGCAGTCATTTGGTAACATCAAAAATGTTAATTTTTTTGCTCATTAATGTACACTCTGCACCCCTCCTCCCCCACCTAGAAAGAAAAAAACAGAAATGTTGATATCTTTGCAAATTTATCAAACAAGAAAAACTGAAATATCACATGGTCATAAGTAGTCAGACCCTTTGCTGTGACACTCCATTTCCTTCTGATCCTCCTTGAGATGGTTCTACTCCTTCATTGGAGTCCAGCTGTGTTTCATTAAACTGATTGGACTTGATTAGGAAAGGCACACACCTGTCTATATAAGACCTCACAGCTCACAGTGCATGTCAGAGCACATGAGAATCATGAGGTCTAAGGAACTTCCCAAGGAGCTCAGAGACAGAATTGTGGCAAGGCACAGATCTGACCAAGGTTACTAAAGAATTTCTGCAGCACTCAAGGTTTCTGAGAGCACAGTGGCCTCCATAATCCTTAAATGGAAGACGTTTGGGATGACCACAACTCTTCCTCGACCTGACCGTCCAGCCAAACTAAGCAATCGTGGGAGAAGAGCCTTGGTGAGAGAGGTAAAGAAGAACCCCAAGATCACTGTGGCTGAGCTCTGGAGATGCAGTAGGGAGATGGGAGAAAGTTCCACAAAGTCAAATATCACTGCAGCTCTCCACCAGTCGGAGGCCTTTCCTCAGTGCAAGACATATGGAAGTCCCCATACAGTTTGCAAATAAACACATGAAGGACTCCCAGACTATGAGGAATAAGATTCTCTGGTCTGATGAGACAAAGATTGAACTTTTTGGTGTTAATTGTAAGCGGTGGAGAAAACCAGGCCCTGCTCATCACCTGCCCAATACAGTCACAACAGTGACACATGGTGGTGGCAGCATCATGCTATGGAGGTGTTTTTTAGCTGCAGGGACAGGATGACTGGTTGCAATTGAAGGAAAGATAAATGTGGCCAAGTACTGAGATATCCTGGATGAAAACCTCTTCCAGACGCTCTGGACCTCAGACTGGGCTGAAGGTTCGTCTTCCAACAAGATAATGACCCTAAGCACACAGCTAAAATAACAAAGCAGAGGCTTCAGAACAACTCTGTGCCCATTCTTGACTGGCCCAGTCAGAGCCCTGACCTCGACCCAATTGAGCATCTCTGGAGAGACCTGAAAATGGTTGTCCACCAACATTCACCATCCAACCTGAGGAAAGTGGAGAGGATCTGCAAGGAAGAATGGCAGAGGATCCCCAAACACAGGTGTGAAAAACTTGTTGCATCATTCCCAAGACAACTCATGACTGTACTAGCTCAAAAGGTGCTTCTACTCAATACTTAAGACCAACACTGAATATTTAAGACCATGTGATATTTCAGTTTTTCTTGTTTAATAAATTTGCAAAAATATCTACATTTCAGTTTTTTTTCTTTCAAGATGGGGGGGGGGGGGTGCAGAGTGTACATTAATGAGCCAAAAAATGAACTTTATTCATCTTACCAAATGACTGCAATGAAACTTTAAATGAAATTTAAAGGGGTCTGAATAATGTTCGTACCCACTGTAAACTACTCACAAAAAATTAGACTGGGAGGAAAAAAATAGAGCCAAAAATTATGACGAGGCAGCGGGAAGGGGCTACTAGCCGTTATGCAATTTCAATGCAAAGTGTTCTGTGGAAATTATTTTCATGGGCCCTAATATTCTTTTTAAAAAAAAACACAAACTCAGATGTTAAATATACATTTTATTGCAATTACCATATAAAACAACAGAATGCATTTACAAATTAGAGGTGGTAGTAATATCCTTCATCGCTTATATTTCTATCTATATTACACTGTCATCAAATAAAAAAAAAATTTTTGCTTACACCTATGCCCTGAGACTCTCAACGTATAGTTATTAATTTGTAAGAGAAGAAGTTTTTATGATCTCCAGGACAAGAGGACTAAGGAGTTTTAAGTCTTTTAAGGTTGTATCAGATTAAAACAGTGGGCGACATGTATGAAACTGGCACCGACTCGCCAATTCTGCCTCTGTTTTTAATAGTGTTTGATTCGACAGTTTGTATGAAAGTATCTCACAGCACTTTATAAATGTCTCACGTTCTACGGCAAAAGTAGTCTTAGCCTCGCCACTATGAAACTGGTATGGATTTGTACGACAGTTTCGCACCAGACTTTGGCGCATTTCTGGTGCATTCTTCCATTCTGTCGCAACACGCCCAGCGTCACTGGTGCATTTAAAAGTGTCGTGCCTGGCGTACAATGCGGCAAGTTTTGGCGTATGACAGTTCATACATCTATAGAACAGGTTATGACAGTTTATTTGGTTCAAAGTACAGCAAAAAAATGTTGCAGCCCCGTTCATACATGATGCCCAAAGACTCTGCTTCTTTTTCCAGAAACAGTGCCTCTCCTGTTCATGTACCGTGTCTGGCATTACAACTTAGCTCCATTTTACTAATGTTATACAGTTCCTCTAACAATTGTATCAAGTGAGAACAGGACCTCACCAAGTCCCTTTTTCCCAAAATAATTAATCCATCGAGAAACAGAAAAAAAATCACTGGATTTGGACATTAAAGAACCGCCCCAGATTATTTTTATCTTTAGTTCCTTAGCAGTTGCTTCTAAGTACACAGCAGTGCCAGTACTTTTGCTTACCTGCAGCTGCATACAGGATTTCTCACTGCGGCCACTGGGTCAGGTAACCTGCACTCTGAGTTGCTTAAACACACAGCAAGGAATCCCTCTATGCATTCCTAGAGGAAGTTCAAAGTCAGTCTCATAGGAAAGCATATAGACAAAGACTTCCTGTCAGCACCACAAGTACAGTGTTTTTCAGATAATGAGAGAGCAGATCATGTGACCTATCACAGACTGTTGCATCAGCTAAACCTCCTGTATGCAGGAAAGTAGAACTTATGGCACTACAGTGTACTTAAAAGCAATTTCTAATGAACTATGGGGAAAACAAAACATGTGTTACTTTAAGAAAACGTTTTACTACCCATCAAATAAAATTGTTATTAAAACAGGTATATCAAGTGAATACAAAAAATTGCTGGGAACAGGAAGGAAACGCGTCAGAAGTTAACAGGCTCATCCAAGGGATTGTCCAGGGTTAGACTTCAGTGTGGGACTGCCCCTTATTGCGGTAAATGCCCTGTCTTCATAGGAAGGGAATAGTATAGGTATTTAACAAGAACATTTTAATTTTTTACAAGATATCCCTAAGGAGTCTGCATCAATCTGCATGGTAGGAGGGTCCTGCACCCAGAAATGTTATTGTATTCACTTAAAATATCTGTTTTAAGAACAATTCTATTAGATGGGTAGAGAAAGTTAAGTTTTATTAGTCTTTAAAACCAATGGTCACGTAACCTGTTACCAGGACCCACAGGTTTTTTTTGAGGATACAGAGAAAATGTCCATGCTCCATTGACTCCTTACAAACAGGAGTAATTCCTATTTGAACATACTGTTTGCTGACAAATTACAAGATGGCAAAAGGCAATGGCTGCTGCTACCTTTCATGGGCCCATCTAAGTTGTATCTACTATTTAATAAATGTAGAGAGGGGTTTTCGGTCTTAGAATTCACTAATACAGTGTTTAAATGAGCTTTCTGAGTTAATATAAGGAGGTACCCTATTTGGACCTCCAGCTAATAACCAGAGCATTTGTGCATTACACAAACAGCCTATTAATATCAATGGACAATGTGTAATGCCTAGTTCTCCCTATGGTGGCAGTGCAGGGGAATTTAACACTTTGCTATTAGCTTCCACCCATAAAATAAACCTATATGAATTCTATAACAACGTTAAGTTTCTAATTATTAAAGTTGAAACAACCCAACTGATGTCTTCCTTCCGCTATATGGGTTGGTACGCGAGGGAGGCTTTATTGGGTACCTTGGGCGCACTTGAACAACGATGACTCTCTCCCCCCACACCCAGTCATCCCGCTACAGGGTACCACGCAGTCTCATACCAAGTTCGCTGATAACTTAGTTGTTTAAATAGATACTTGGTGGGCCCAGCAAATCCCCCCCCCCCCCTCTCATCCCTTGTCGGCCCTTTCCTATGAGAGCAATATCGAAATTAGCAATCAGTACTTAAACTCAGATGATCTGAGTGACCAGAACAAAATATCTTTTCCTTTACCGCAATGAGGCAGCTCAGACTCACTTTTGTTAGATTTATTAGACTTTCCTTCTTTTTGTCACTTATTCGTTTTGCTATTTTATCTCAGTACGTTTTCGTTCACAGTCTCATTGTGTTTATTTAACGATATTTTTGCAAGGCATTTCAGGCCTTTACTAGCTCTACAACTCCTTACTAAAGATAGGTGACGTCTTTATTTCATTGATTTGACGATTAACATGTATATGTCACTGATGTTCATTCTCTGTAATTAAAGCCATTACTTTCTTCCGCACATGTGTAAATCATTGTGGAATATTCTTTGATTCCTTGTTATTACATATGCTTTTCAAAATCAAATAAAATATGTTTAAAAAAAAAAGTTTCTAATTATTAACGATTCAGATGTCAATAGACCAACTCGAACAATATCTCGGAATATTTGTTAACTGTATAATTAAAGGGATATTTTCATCTCACACATTTACAACAAACCTACAGAACCAGTTATTTAAAAACCCTATCCTGCTTCACGTCGCAACTGCTACAAATAGAGAGGTGGCCATGCGTGTGCTGCTCTCTCCATTCACTTCTATGGAAATAATTGGATATCCACACATACCTGGCCACCTTTCCATTCATAGCGGCCATGGCACAAAGCTGGATGAGGGTTGAGGGACCTAAAATATGGTGCTTATGTTTTAGGCAGGATGGAAAAAAAATGCAGTGAAAAATAGAAATGTTGATAAATTTATATTTTCATTTATTCTACAGCAAGATGCTAAGCCCAAATATAAAGCCAATGTCATTAAGAACTGTCTTCAGAACCTTAACGAGGAATCCTTGAAGTGATGATGTGACACCACAGAGCCCTGATCTCAAGATTATGCAGTCTGTCTGAGATTTCATGAAGAGACAGAAGGATCTGGGCAGCTACATCCACAAAAGTGTGATTATGTCTCCAAATGTCTTGTACACAGTTCTTGAAGGAATGCAACATGAAGGTTGTACAAGTAACTGGAAGAACTCATGGTGTTCTGAAGGCAAAGGGTGGTCACACCAAATAATTATTTCATTCCGATTTCTCTTCTGTTCAATTACTTTGCATTTTGTTAATTGATAAAAACAAAATATTAACACTTCTATTTCTGAAAACATTCATAGGATAAGTTCACATCAGCGTTGTAGGTCAGGAGCCTCCATCACAGAGGTCCTATTCATAACGGACAACAACGGCGCTCAACAGACACCATCTACTAGAATGGCCTCCATTGGGTTTCTGTCTTTGTGTCCATCGCTTTAATTTAAAAAAAAAAATCCCCAATGCAGATGTGAACCAGGCCGTACTTTGCAGCTTTTTTTCCCCACACCTGCCTAAAAGATTTGCAGAGTTCTACACATTTTGGAGATAAGTGTAGGCCCCACTTCAGAAATATCCTATGGCTATGCTATAAATGTGTCTGCTCAAACACCCCTTTAAACTTGGTCTTATTTCTTATACAGTAGACATGATAAATTAGCTGGGGACCAAAACTTAAAAAAGTGATTGGCAAAGTCATTACTTTATGATTGTTGGTTCAACCTCAAGAACACCCACAGAGCCTAAGAAAGAAGAAGGCTGGATGCAGTTTTATGCCCAGTTGGATGGCCAGGAATGAAACTGTGTAGGGAAATACAGTGGCGGGGCGATAGGGCCAAATCAGTACTGCAGGGCCTTTTATTCTCAAAATTGGTGAGGGTCTCCCACTGATAAACTGGAAAGGTAGCCAGGCATATATGGATATCTCCTTTTATTTCCATAGAAGTCAACAGAAAGAGCCATGCATGGCCACCTTTCCATTTCTAGTGGTTATGTCACAAAGCAGAATGCGAGTTAATACCTTACCCTAATGATAAGCTATTATGATATAGGAATACCACCTTAATAAAAGTTTGCCATGTAAGTTATATATCTTTAAGAGGGGGTAGTAGGCACAAGCCTGTCATAGTGATTGAGGAACACAAAAGCTCATCCTCCACATAAGAAGACCCCAAAATTTTACATGGCACACAGGCGGTAAGGGGCCTTGTTACCGATTTTGCATTGAAGCCCAGAAACTAAAAGTATCTTATGTTTTTCACACAGTTTTGAACTTCAGATTCAGGTGGAGCCAATTTAGCCGTCGACTGTAGAAAAATGTTACAACTAATCCCCACCCTTTTTCTAAGGTAGAAAATAAAAGTGTATTTGATTAATGAATAATACACTGTCCGGGAAAAGGCTGGTGATTGGTGGTATGATTTTCCCGCAATCGCCATAAAAATCTTGGCATTACTGAACCGGCGTTACCCGAATCCGAAGCACAGCGCTATTTTTACAAATTCATCCTGTGAATTGTCCTCTTGACATACCAGTGACAATATGGCAATACATGATCGCAGTGTATTAAATAATGGTCACATAGTTTTCCGATATTATTCATGTATTTATTTAATTGGTTCATTCACAAATTTTTTGCAATTGCTTTAATATAAATACTATGAAAATAATTAAATACCTGAAAACCAACCCTGTTCTCCAGGAACAAGAAATATTGTTAATACCTGGAATATTATTTCCATTGCAAATTTATTTTTTTTTATATTAAATATTTAATTAAAATTTATGATAGGTTCGACTTTAATAAAACACACATTTTCTCAAGAATTCTATGATGGAACAGTATAATAACCACTATGTAAGATTAGAAAATTATAGTCGTGACTACGGTTACATTTCTGAAAACATTAATAAGTATTAATTTTTCTAACATTTCAGACACATCTCGACTTAGCTAATGAATAAATATGAATATTCTGCATAAATTAAATGCATACTTGTAGATAATAGCTAATAATTAACTCTACATGTCATTTTACACTTTACCACAGTTTAATTGTTCGAAGGCCTCACACAGGACTACAAATCTAATATAGTCCATTACATTTCAATTAGACGTCTTTCCTATTTCTTCTGTGGATAAATTTTGATAAAATGTGTTCTTCTTTTAGTATATGGGAGGTTTGCCAGTAATTCTGGTGACAATATTTTTTTCCTCTAAAAATGTATATGTGGAGTGTGCGATCACAATGATCCGCTTTACAATTTATGTCTAATATTGTTTTAATATTCTCCACTGTTTCTTTTCTTAAAGCCCGATAGACTATCCTCAGGATACATTACATCGATGGTGGTTTGACCCATAGGACCAGTTCTGATCAGCTGATTAAAGGGAATCTGTCGCCAATTTTTTTTTTTTTTTACTTATTAAATCAAGATCCTGATCCATATGATTTTCTTCTTTGCTGTTTTTATTTTCTGATTGTAGATTTCTCAATTCTATTGTCTGTATATGGTTATGGGGGCGGACATCTTGCCTGCACTGCTTTTAGCAGCATTTAGAGAGACACTTTACAGCAGCTTCATGCACACAGGAGCCTGTGAACTGGATCAGTCCCATTGACTTCTATAGGAGAGTTTTCTAGGCATGCCCTGTGACCTGGGAAGAAGTCAGTTAAAAAAGAAAAGAGGGAAACTAAGGTCTTTTGTGACACATTCCTTAAGAGGCAGCAGCCCTTAAAATTCATTTTCTGTATTTCAAGGAAGTATCAAGATATTTTTAGGCATGTGGCCAAAATGAAACGAGGAAGCTGTAAAATTTCAATAAATAATTGGGAAAATTATAAGCAATTAATAAAAAACCAAAAATTTCTTAAATTTTTTAACATAAAAACATGAGTTAAACAATAAGTAATTTTTTGATGACACATTCCCTTTAAGGGGGCTGCAGCCTCTTTAATTATACGTGCAATTTTTGTATTGTCGGTCGCAGTTATGTAAGATATTGCAGTACTGTCTTATTTGAGTGTCATTGCTCCTTTAATTAATGGATCGAGGAGAGACTGTGAAAAAGGTATTCCAATAAATAATTTGGTGGAACCATAGGTTTCTATAGATAGATCATTAAAGGGGTTATCCAGCAAATAAAACATGTTTCTCATTTGATCAAAAAATAATTAAAAAAATACTTAAGTCTCCACTTCTGCCAATCTAGAGCTCTCCGGCAATCCACTTCTCTTGACTTGCGGCTTCTTATCCTGACATGCAGAAAAGCTTCCATTCCATTCACTTACATTGGAGCGCGAATCGCCAGGGAACTCTGGAGTGGCAGCAACAAAGGAGAGGTAGGTAAGTATAACTTTTTATTATTTTTTAAGCCACTCTGTCCCCAGTGAGGAATATTTTTTATTTGCTTGACAAACCCTTTGAATAAAAGTCACACACAGATATAAGTAGATTTTTCACTATGGTGGCTGGGATGAAGTTTCACGGATTTCTATAAGTAGCAGTGAAGGGGAATTGAAGATTTGTGCTTTGTACTAGAGAAGTAGATGACTATACTGGAACTATATATGGTCAGCTCGTTGGTGCAGACCATGCAATGTGACTGTAATCTACATACCGATATATCCTGCATGAAACCTGGCCTCTTCTTCCTATATGACCAGAAACATATACCTCTTGTGGAAACAACAGAATAATCTGATAGCTTTAAATGTATGTCTCGATAATTAACTAATACTAGTACATTCATATGAAAGTATGGCTTAAGCTTCTCAGAATGAAGACTACTAATACGTCCTAAACATAGTACACAGCAGTAATATAACAGTAATTGCATAAAGCAATTATTGACTATAATGTATAAAGAAAAGCTTACGCCATGGTTCTTTGGGCTGTTTCCTATAGAAGTAATTAAGTCAAATTTTCATAGGAATAATCACTTGATTTAGTGAGTAAGTAGCTGGATTATTTCATGTATATCTGTAGGCATGTCTAATAATGCATTAAAGTGCAACCCCTGTGGCTATGCCATTTATTTGGTGCTTGTGGGCTGTCAAGTGGTATCCCCAATCCATTGAGGAAATGCCTACCCTCTTTGTATTAATCTTTGTAGACAAAGAAGATTAGTGAGGGCTCCTTTCCCTTCATTTACACAGTATCTAATATATTGGAACTGTTCTTATCTGTGACTGTAGTTAGTCCTGGGTCTAATACACCTGCTGAGGGGAACATTACAATAGGGCTGCACTGAAAAGTGTGTATTTATAGGTAAATTAGGGGTATTTAGATTTTATATATGCACTTTAATGTTGTGGGAGGAAAAACCCCAGGAAGGAAGGCTGCAGTGGGCACTAGATGTTGTCAGAAGCTTTATTCTCTAAGCATAGACATTCAATATGTAAAGGCATACTTGCCAACTGGTTAGCTCTCGATTCCGGGAGATTTTAGCCCTGCCCCTGCGGACACCTCTGACCCACCCAGGAAGACCCATCATCCACCTGGAAACGCCCATTTTTGGGATGAGGTTTGTATAAAACCCATCCCTTTTGCCTCCCGTTTTCCAGGAGCCTCCCGGAACAAGTGGGAAGGTTGGCAATGAGGCGTAAATTGGTTGTCCAGTTTAGAAAAAAAAAAAAACATTTTCATGAACTCTATTAGGAATTGTGGTCGGTTATTCTGGACCCTCATCTCAATAGTGGAGAGGGTCTCTTCTGCTGGAGGACTTTCCTGACTTACAGTACATAAACAACCCATTAATTTGAATGCGCGCTGTGTAATGCTTACATTTTGGGAGTGCTGCAGAGAAAACAAACAATTACTGTTGAGTTATCCAAAGACTACAGCTGATCGCTGAGGGTCCAAGAAGAAGGACACTTTGGGCCTCCTGTATGTACGGGGCCATCTTTTCAGCCCCAAAACTCGCACAGCCCCATTTGCTATATTTATAACCAGGCGCACTCCAATATCAGGTGCTTTACAGAGCGCCCGCGGCGCTCTGTAATGTGTCTGAGATCGGGGGGAGTGATAGAGGCGTTTAGCACTACGACCGTACAAAGCTACACATTTATAGTTTTAGTACGGCAAATCCAGGCCCATTACTGCTGGAACAGGTAGAGCCCTTTAAAAGTGGTTCACCTGAGCCTGAAGTTTTGCTTTGTAGCTAGAAAGCGCTAAATCTATGACCTGCAGTAGAACAGGTTCATAGATTCAGGCTCATTCTACGCTACTAATGCGAGCAAAAAAGATGGCACCTGGGCGCCAAAAATCATGCATGTCCCCCTTTGTGACCCTCACCCTTTGTGATCCTCTTATTGACATGGGACAAGTAGGGATTGTTCCCCTTTTAAGGTGTGACCTACAATCAGACAATCTGCACCTACAGCCTCCTGAGATCTAAATCCAGTACTGAGATTCACCTACTTAAAGGGGTTGTCTCACTATAATGATTGCTTTTTATATTAAAGATCTTGCAAAAATAATTCACTTTGCAATATGTCTATTAACAGTGTCCTACCTATTCCTAGATATCCCCTCTTGTATGGGCTGCATCAGCTCCTCAGGTCGCTATAGCTACAGACCTGTTTGATTTCTCATGATAGGCTGCCAGCACTGGTTGCTATAGCTACAGACCTGGCTTCTATTGCAGCCTAGTAGAAGCCAGTAAACACGCACCAGGAATTCAAAGTGAAACCAAGAAAACAGGACTGAGGTAAGATGAAGCAATGTAGTGAGACAACCCCTTTAAACAAAAAATAACCAGCAAGCCCCAAAGTGTCAGAGAATAGTAAAATGGAAATAAGCTTTGAGGATTGGTTGATTTATACACAAGGGCAGAAACCTGATGCCACAAAAGTATTCAAAACAAGCACCAGGTGCCTCCAGAAATGTTGGGGGCTCCTATCATCCGTGGAACCTTCAGAACTGTTTTATTAGTACTATTGTCTTTATCAGGAGATATCCTCCGCTTCATTTACTTATACCATTCAGGATTCGGAAGTTATCAATGAAGTACAGATCACCAACATCACATTTCATAATCCTTGTGACCATCAATAGGAAGCGTGAACCTGGTCTCTGCCACTCTTATGATGGCACTAATAAAATAAAGCCACCATTATAAGGTGTGTGGTACCAAGGCCTCTTATTTTGGACTACTTTTCTATACAAATAACTTGTCTTTTCAGAATACCATTAATAATGTTTATCTGATAAGTCTCATCTTCACTACAACAAAGTAGGCCCTTTAGTTGGCCGGTTGTTTGATGGCAGCATTGACTTCCCATTTGTTTGTTTCTCGATTCTTCCTGGGCAGAGAGAAGGGCTGGGGCAGAGAGGTGATGGGCAACCACTTTTTGCTGTTGGGTTGTGTTTATATAGCTGGCAATCAATAAAGTTATCTCCAAAATCTACAAAAAAAAATTGAAAAAAAGTTAGAACATTGAAAACATATATGTGGTCCAGTTGCCCACTGCCGACATACTTAGCAGCTAATACTGCATGGAATTGCTGTTTTTTATTTCAGCCATCTTTCCAGAGAGGCTATTATGCAAATAGGCTCTAGAACAGAGAACTATGGGCGACATGTATATACGGGGCTGCGGCAGTAGTCTGGCATCCTTTCAGCCTAAAAACTGTGCGATCGATGTCTGAGCAGATGCACTCCAAAATTAGGCGCATTTTAATGTGCCAACGGCACTTTGTAATGCGCCTGAGATCTGGAGGTGTTCTGAAGGCGTCGCACTACAACATAGTATTCTACACATTTATATCTTCAGTACAGCAAATCCAGGCTCATTACTGCTGGAACAGGTAGAGCACTTTACAAGTGGTTTGCCTGAGCCTGAAGTGTCACTTTGTAGCTAGAAAGCGCTAAATCTATGACCCGCAGTAGAACGGGTTCATAGATTCAGGTGCATTCTACGCTACTAATGCGTGCAATAAAATTGGCGCCCAGATCATACATGTCGCCCTAGGTCTCTAGTGTCACCTATTTGAATTAGCGTCCCTTCAGTCACTTCCAAATCATTAAAGAGCTTTGAAACAAGCCACTAACCTATTGATAAGGAAAAGTCTCCCATGCAGATTGCTTTCCTCTATATCTACAGCCTGTGTGAGCTGCCCTCCTTGGATGCTCTCTCTCTTTTCTCCATGCTCTGATCTGCCATGAACAACCTCCTCTCCCTCTCTGCTTCTATTTCTAACAGTTAGAGAACAACATATAATGGTGCCGCACTCCTGTAAGAAGTCGGGTGCTCATTGGAAAAGCCTATGGCCCAGTCTAGAATAACAACACCCCAAAAATAAATCCAACACAGAAAAATAAAAGTATATCGTTTATTTAAACATGTTAAAATTATTTCAAAATCAAAAAAATAATATCAGACCATAAACAGCAAAAAACAATACACCCAGAACAGATACAAGCACAAGGGTCTAGGAACAAAAAAATGACAAAAAATACTGGAAAAAATATGTACCAAAATGAATATAAAGCAATACTTAACCAAAATAATCCAGTGAAAAGATGTAGAAAATGGACACTAGATCCCCGTGTTGGACCCCGACACGCGTTTTGCTGACGCTTCAAGGGGAATGGCCATGTATCTTTTCTGGGTGTATTGTATTTTGCTGTTTATGGTCTGATATTATTTTGATTTTGACATAATTTTAATATGTTTAAATAAACTATATACTTTTATTTTTCTGTGTTGGATTTATTTTTGGGGTGTTGTTATTATCTTATCTTTTTCCAATACTTCTATATATGATTATTTTTGAGCAATTTGGGAGATATATGTGTTTTACACATTTTGGTTTGCCAGGCTAGAATAAGAAGAAAATCCACGGCACACCTTTAGATTCCTTAAGGTGTTTATTAGAGCATTAAACACAGAAGAAAATGTAGGTACTCTCCAAACGATATAATATTCTCCAAAACAAGATAATGTTAGGACGACATTTTAGTGAGATATTCCCATGGGCCGACGTCTCGGCCTATCAGGCCTCTATCATTAAGGACCTAGATCTGGGACGTGATGCATGTGGAGCCGGAATATCTCACTAAAATATTGTCCTACTATTATCTCGTTTTGGTGAATATTATCTCGTTTGCAAAGTAATTACATTTTCTTCTATGTGTAATGCACTCTCACCACAAGGATATCTGCTTTTTATGTTAGAGATCTTGCAAAAACAATTCAATTTGCAATATGTGTCCATTACCAGTGTCCTACCTATTCCTAGATATCCCCTCTTGTATGGGCTGCATCAGCTCCTCAGGTCACTATAGCTACAGACCTAGAAACCAAGAAATCAGGACTGAGGTAAGATGAATCGATGTAGTGAGACAACCCCTGTAAAGGATCTAAAGGTGTGCCGTGGATTTTCAGAGAGCCTGTCAGAAGCAGGAGTAGTACTGACACATTTCTTTCAGATTTCAGCAGCACCAACTGCTAAGAGAAGGAATTATACAAACTCAAGAGCAGTAACATGGTAAGAAATTTTTGATGAAAACTATTTAGAAAGTTGCCTTATTCTGGTTTTAGCAAGCAAATGAACAATATAAAAAATTTCAGTACAAAGGTGTCTCTGTCCTTTAACTTTTTACCACCGATGGGAAGGGAAGCAATGTGTCAGAAAAATTATGGGCCACATGTATGAAAACTGTCTAGGTCTAAATTTCACTTTGTTGCCCATAGCAACCAATCAGAGCGTCCCTTTGATTTCATATAGTGCTCTGGAGAAATTAAAGGTGCGCCCTGATTGATTGCTATGGGCGCTAAAGTGTATTTTAGACCTAGACCGTTTTCATACATGTGGCCCTATGTTCTGACCACTATAACGATTTAATAAAAAATAAATCAGAATTTGGATCGAGTGGTCTATATTTTAACACAAGTAATTGGCCCAGTTCTATCTACTTTATTTAGTCTACCTAATAAAAATAAGTGCCATCTCCACACTCCCATCTGTTGCACCACTGGCTTAGCACTGGAAGCAGAAAACATAGTTCAGGTGCTGTTACCCCTGTTATTTTTAATAGTAGCAATCTAGGCTTTTCGGCAGAAAAGCTTCTCTCAGTTACGTTGCCACATTTTATTTGTGTGAGCAAAATTTGGAACCCGGCGAGAAGACCACTAGACGAACAAAAGAGCAAGCATTTTGTAATTACATCGCCTGGTCTTATAGTTTATAATTGCTTTTTTCCTCTCCAAGCTTCCAGCTAAGATAATAAACATGGCTTTGTTTAAACCGCAGGTGCTTAATTCATGCTTTTTATATCCTAGCATATAAGAGTACTTTATTCCTAAAAGCCTACCTCCGAGCGGCTGGCGTGTATTTCAGCTAATGTACCTACCTTTACTTTTGCCATAGCAAACAGAAGTTTTTCAGTTGACTTGTCCTTTGTCTGCGTGTTAACTACCAGCATAAAGTCATCGCGGTAACCTCCGAAGGTCATTAGACTCCTGTGTACGTACGTGAACAGCAACCTCTTAAGGAACAGAAGAGTGGGAGGAAAAAAAAAAGATGGCAAAACATTATTTGTATTTCCAATTCAAACAACGACTGCGATGAAAGACTCGAACAAAAGCAATGCATTTACTTAATAAAAGACTCTACAGCTGCCATTAAGTTTTTTTTCCCTCCAAAGGGACATATAAGTGTCACGTCTGGAGCACATTTGTTTTCAGAAAGTCTGACAGGTTTGCAATAAAACCATAAATATGCAATTGAGCATTTTAGTAACGCAACTACAGGGAAAGAAAACATAGATCCCTTTGTGACCTGAAAATGACGTTCTCTTTATGACTGCCTGAATAATAGTTTATTATAATTAAAGTGAACCTACTGCTTCACGCCAGATTGCAGACAGTTCCTAGGGTAGATTGGAAATTGAATATATGGTAAAATTCTAATAAACTGCGTCGTCTGGGCTGCCAAGGTGCCAGAAGACCAGAAATGGTGGATTACTGGAACTGTACAAAACAAATACCTATAAAGAATGACAATATAATGATCATTTATACTAAATAGGCCACCGTCATGTATGTACATGTAAGTGCCAATACCAACATGATGCTGCTGTGGCCTGGGCCAGACGAAATAATATAGAGAAAGTGGAAGTTTGAACTTCTTCGTCTCGGAGTCCAAAATGAGGTTGAGCTGATCAAGAGAGTTCTGAGGGATGTCATGAGCCGAATAAGGGAGAAGAGCAGGAAAAGTGCATGCGAAAGTGCGATGTAGCTGTAGACAGGACACAAGAGGAGTCCAGTAACCAGGTGTGAAACAGCTTAGGAGAGAAAATGTAGAGTTGGAATTACCAGGTAAAGAAAGAGAGACCAGTGGAAGAACATCTGTCTTATGTGCTTCTGGAGATGCCCAAGTCCAGAGGGACCCAAACTACTACTACCTGTATCAGGTTAGTCTGCTGACCTTTCTGGGCTTGTGAATACTAGAAAGTAACACTTTGGGAATTAGTGGGACATCTGAAACTTTAGGCCTAGTTCACATCTGCCATTTGGAACCTCCATTGCAGAAGAAGAACCAGACCCGTTTTACAACTGACACCAAAAGGGCCCGACGAACCCCATTAACTGTGTCAGGTTTCCGTTGTGTTGTTCGTTGTTTTACTAAAAAATATAGTGCTACATGATGCACAATTTTTTACATCTTTCCCATTGGAACTTGCAGCAGTGGTTCCCAAAAGAACCTCCGATACAGGTGTGTAAGGTGCTTTATCAGAAAACGGAGCTGCATGCTCCATTTTCCACCTACAGCATGCATTAAGCTACTAAGACATTTTGACCTACAGCGCTCTAAATAATTCAGTATGGCAAGAGTAGCCATAAGATCATGTTCTGTGATGATCTGAATGCAGAGACTAGGGGCGACATTTATGAATTCGAAAGCGTACTTTTTTTTTACTTGGCGCCGACACTCCAGTTCTAAATAGATATAGAACAGTGTAGAATACGACAGTATGAAGATTTTTGGCCCATTATATAGAGCTTAATGCGCCAGAATTTGTATGGGCATAAAGTGTAATACGCCAAAAATCTGTCATATTCTACTTTCTTCTATATCTATTTAGAACTGTGGTGTCGGCGCCAAGTAATAAAAAAATACGTATTCGAATTCATACATGTCACCCTAGATGTGTGTACTGTGTTTGACACCACAATTGCTGCAGAGACTGTTGCAGAGCTTGCTATCAAGAACTCTTTGGGTACATCCACATGGCAAGTTTAAAATGGCGGTCAGATTCTGTTTAAGAATCCGGGCGGTATTTTATCGTCTTTCAAAGGTTTTGAGGGACGGTTCTGTCTTGGTTTGCAGATTCGCCCATCCCCCATAACTATTGAATTGCACAGCTTACTCCCGAAAACCGGGCAGAAGATTTTCTTTTAAAGTCTTTGTTGACGGTTTCTTGTCAGTTTTCAGTTTCCAAATCCGCAAACTGACTGAAAATCCGACCAGTAAACCGTGCTGTGTGGACCAACCCTTAAAGAGATCGCTGCTAAGAGCAAGCGCAGAGACCGCTGTTGATTGGGAGAACTCTCTAGTCACTTGTGGCAGTCATTTAGGGCATGTCCCCACTGCACAGTTTTTCGGCCGGTTTTTCAGTCGGTTTGCGGTTTTTCAGACCGCCTGAAAAACCGGCCGAAAATGAGCACAAGTGTGCTCTATGGAAAACCAGTGCAGCAGTCCCCACTGCCCGGGTTTTCCGCCCGGCGGTTTTGCTGCCGGTGGTCCGGCGGCAAAACATTGAGCAAGCTCAATCTTCCGTCCGGTTTTCGGACAGAATCTGTGCTTCTCAATGTGAAGGGGGAGGGCTTTTCTCCGCTCATCGCGGAGAAAAGCCGTCCCCCCCGCAGCCGTAGGGACGGGCGCAAAACAGAACAAATACCGACCGGCAAACCAGCCGGTATTTGTCCTATGCCGTGGGGATGCGCCCTTATAGTTATTGTTATTTTTTTAACCTTTACATAGAGATGAGCCTCCCCGCCACACTCAGCACTCTGTACACTGCATGTGACTTGAACACGACAACAAACTGTCAAAAGGAATTTGCTGTTTTGTTCATGGTCTGCATTTGGTTCTGCAGGCAAGAAAAAGTGGAGCTGTTGTTTCCAGAAAAAATCTTTTTTCTGATACAAGACGACTCCTTATAACGAAATTCTGAAAAGTTATGCAACATTCTAATATACTTTTTTTTTTTTTATTGCCACTCTGCTTGCTGTCAGTTCATAAACACTTTCTTGTTTACATAGAGACAGTAAATCTTTCTTCTTCAAGTTCCACTTCCGCAGCTGTCCTGCTTAGGAATCAGAGCTTTCGAGAATATTTCCATGCAAATGCAGCAAGCAGAGATGTTGAACATTGGTTTCAGAATTAAAATGCAAAGTACATACAATAACTGTAATAATTAGGCTTTATTAATACAAACTGAAGATATTCTTTAACTGTTAGAAATAATGCTAAAAGCAGGCTCTGGTAAGACAATACTATAGCCTCATGAAATGTGTATTTTAGCAGTAAGTTATTATGATTGTAGAGGTCTCAGAGCTAAGACTGTTCAACATCAGCTGTTGTAGTCACTGATAGGTAAATATTCCATTTTAATGTGCACCTTTAGGAGCCGTCCCCACGACAAGCAATTCCCGTCGGATTTACATGCGAATTCAGGTATTAAAAACTGTAAAAATCCTATTGTAGACTATCCCCATAGACCTCATTTGAAAATCCTAGTTGTAGTCGATGCAGATTTTCTTGAGGTTGGATTTCAAAACGGCAGCTTTTTCAAAAAACTTAGAACATGTTCAATAATCTGCCATATTTCAAATAAAAAAACGTGTACCAAACATTTCTATGTCAGATCCGAGTCCAAAACCCCATAGAGATCAATGGGACTTGTTATTTCTGACTGTGAATCCGACGACAAAAAACTACCTCAAAATCCACATACAATGGTAGAGTCCAACCAAGATTTTGCCATTGTCTAGTGGACGTACCCTTAGAAAAGCATGGTTAATGGAAGTCCACATAGCGAATGTAGCAAGGTAACATCTTACACAGATAGGCCTTGATGAAAGTGGACAGTCCTTTTAAGCATTTTTTGGCATCTGTAGTCACCAGTTTGCTCATTGGTGGTCTCTCAAAACAAGAATGACGCCCATCAACCATTACTTGTGTGTTGGCAAGGTGTCCATAGTTGGAGCCACAGATCTTCAGACAGTGAGGGCAAGAGGTTACGTTTGGGAGTTGATTTAGCAAATCTAGGTTCTTCTCCGTCTCCTTTCATGATGGTCTTCTACCTACCTCATTGGAGAATCGGTCCCTCTCAAAATTCACAGCCATTTGATGAGTGATGCGGTGCCATAGGGGACGATCTGTGTCCAGGACTTCCCAATAAGCTACTTCAATGTGGCCTTCTTAAAGGGGTTGTCTCACCATGCAGTTTTACAGTGCCAGCTCCAGACTCACAGTTCCTGTTCAGGATGTGGGTGGTTCTCCAGCAGTAATTGGCATATCAGCTCTGCTAATCCTAGCTGATCCTGTTAGAGCGACATGAGTGCAAGCAGTTTGTAAACTGTAGTGCACAAGGCTACAGAGCTCTAAGGGTTAACGCTTCTTAGTAAGTAATGTAGAAGATAAGAAACACAGCAGTGAGTGACGACACCATCCTGACCACTGCTGTAGTCTGTAAGAGCAGAGAGAGGTCTCTGGTAAGTAGGGAAGCTTGTGTACACAAGCAGGAGATGAAATCTGCTCTTGATTCTAAATAGAAGCAAAATCAGAACAGCAATATATTTGGTAATAGTCTTTATTTAGTTTTGCCTACATGTTTAAAGCTAATCAATGAAACGAAAAAAACCCTTATAGGTAGGTCTTGATTGGGTCTTTGAATCATTTCCTTCAGCCACAAGGCTCCCTTGGGATAAGAACTTTCTGGAAGATGATTTCGAGCACTCTGATCAGGGTCCATCCAGGGGTGTGTTTTGAAAATTTGCACAGTAATTTTTTAGGAAAGCCCCTTCCCAATGGCATATTCTAGAATACTAATTCCATCTTCATGTACGGCCAGCCAGACAAGTGGACCATCAAAGGTTGTTGGGGATACAGGCTGCAGATAGAAAGATCAGTATACACAATATTGCCCCACTCACAGCTTTAAACACAAAAAAACAGTGCATGAAGTGTGACTAAACATTAAGGGGACCCGACCCAGGCCAAAAAACAGCGATCAATAAAAAAACGTTGGGGAAAGATCTTAAAGGGAGGGATACTTTTACATACTACCTACATTTGCCAAAATTTTTTCATACCCCCAAACTTTTGCTTTTTTCCCTTTTTTTTCAAGAATATAATAAACCCAAAAATTTTTTTCCCACTCATGGTTGGGGTTGGGGAACCATTTATTGTAAAAAACCACGTTTTTTCCCCCTTTTTTAAAACAATGAAAAAACCAAAACCCTCCAAATGACCCGTAAAAAGCCACATCCCCCATTTTTAATACGGTTTGCCCTCTCAAACATCAGGACAGCTTGAATCTTTTACATTTTTGGATAGGCCTTTTTTTTCTCAGATGGTAAAGCTGCCCATTCTTCTTGGCAACAAGCCCCAGTTCCAAAAATTCCTGGGGTTCTTGTATGAACGTGCACTTGAGATCTCCCCCCCAAGGGGGCAACTATTAGGGCGAGACTGAGATGGCCCCTCAGAACCTTCACTTTGTTGTTTTAGCCAATGACAGGGACTTGGCCTTGTTTTTGATCGTTGCATGTTGAACCCAAACGTCCCATGGGACTTCAGGGCTATAGAGCAAATTTTCTTCCAGTAAATTTTCTGAAATGCGCATTCTCTTCCTTCATCTTTTAACAATTCCTCTGCCTTTTAACCACACTCCCCAAAAAACAGCGATTCCCCCGTTCTTTACACAGGAATGGTTTCCTTCATCATATCCTTTTTGACACCCTCCCCAAAAATTAAAAATTTAAGTTGTTCAAAAAATTAATTTTTGTCTCTCTCCCCAAATACCTTGTTCCAGAATTTTTAGCTTTTCTCTGTGCGTGTAATATTTTAGGGGAGATACTTTGTGGGGATTTCCACAATGGCTTTCTTCGGCGACTCGACCATGCGCCCATTTTTCTTTAGGCCCTCCTTATTGGCATCTTGAAATAGCCGCACCACTATTTTTTAATCCCTTTTTCAGCCCGAAGTTTTTTTTGGTTTTTTTGTATCCTGAACAATTTTTTCGGGAGTTGTGGCGAAATTTTTGTTGGGCACCTGACCCTGGTTTGGGTTCTTACAGATTTTTCCATTTGCTAATCACAGTTTGAACAATGCAGACTGACATAATCAATTCTTTATTTCAAACCACTGGTGTTTTCTCTTATTTAAATCATGACAACACAAAATCCTTCGCAAATGAACCCTGATCGAAAAGCTCACTTACCCAAGTTCTTAATAGCGTGTATTGTCCCTCTCTAACATCAGTGACAGCTTTGAAGTCTTTTATGTGACAGTTGTTGGATGAGCTCTTTATTTTCCTCAGTTGGTAAAGCTGCCCATTCTTCTAGCCCGGGGCGGGGGCCGGACACGGGGCGGGGCGCAGCCCTAGGGGGAGGCCCTCAATGACCCCGGGCCCCCTCGCCGCCGGGCGTATGTAGCGGTGGTACATAGGAAGAAAGGGAGCGCGACGAGCGTTGTGGGGGCGCAGGCTGAAATATAGGCGCGGCGCGCATGTCGTCGCCGTTACATCAGTGGCGCATGGCACGAGTGAGTCCAGGAGCTTCTGCGCACTGTACCTCAGCGTCTCTGCACAGTAAGCTGGCGCAGCATGTCGGGGATCGATGAGCTGCTCTGGAGCAGCCTCAGTGGCAGCGGCTACACAGCGGTCAAGCGGGGACCTGGATGGCTGCAGAACAGGTGCGGGGTGCCTCTTGGGGGTGAGCCTCTCTCTTCCCCTGGGACTTAGTTCTTTCGTCCTGTTTCAACCAGGTGGGGGGGCGGTGGGGGGGCCTCAGTCCGGCATTGCCCAGCGTCGCAGGTCTCGTCCGCCCCTCGCCCTCACCCCAGAGACTTAGCCCTATATAACGCCCAGAGGTCCCGCGCCGACTAGTCAACGGAGCCCCTCAGGGGACCCTCCGGTCCTAGTTGGCTCGCACAGTCGGCTCGGACTCTGCGCGTCACCCCGGGCCGGGAGGACCGGTACGACGGGCTGGCCCAGCGGAAGCGCGGCGGGTCACCCCAGTCCGAGGGAAGCTTCGCCGAGGCCTCGCTGTCTACCAGTTCTACGCGGTAGGCGCGGGGGGCCCCGGTGAATGTGCCGTCGAGGTCCACTGCCTGTATTCAGAGTTTCCGTAGGTCGGAGGGTAGAGCCAGAACGTGGGAAGCGCACAGCGGTTTCCGAGGAAGATACGGACGGCATTCGGCTTGTGTGGGTCCCGGCGCGGGTGGAGGATCTGGACGGGCAGGAGCTAAGAAGGCGAGGCAGAGCGGAAATCCGGTCGGTGTGTCATCTGATTCCGGTTCCGGAGTGCCGTGGAGGCTGGATACAGGAGTACGTCTCGGATCAGCGTGGACAAGGCAACGGTCTTCAGGGGATCGAGTGGAGCGCTGGCGTGATCACAGCTCCCGCGCAGCCTGGTGAGTCCTCCTCCTAATGTTTAGTCTGATCACCGTCCGGGGGTGCGGTGGCGGGTCAAGCGTATTGGGGGGCCGCCGGCGTGTGGAGGATTTGGCTGGAGCTTGAGGGAGTTGTTGACGAGCGTTTGCCAGGGCCGCGGGCGTTTGGGACCAGGTATCACCGGATAGCGGCGTGGGGGGCAGCGTACATCCATCGTAGGTTGTTCCTCCTCTTCACCCTGGTGGGCCGTGGTCGGGGCTGGGTCGCAGTCAGGGGTCGGGGTGACAGTGTCAGAGCAGACAGAGCAAGACACGGTTGACGCGGTTGCCTTGATGACAGAGCGAAGGGGGAGGTTTATGGGTGCTTCGAGGGGCCCTTGGGGCTTGCTCTTTGAAAAGGAGGTTAAGGAAAGATTTGGCAAGACTAATGAACGTTCGAAATCCTTTCGCTTCTCCCCTTGGAAAAATTTAATCGTTAGAGCTAAATGGAATGAGGGAGAGAGTAAGAAGGAGGGAGGAGGATAAGCTGATGGTGGCGTTTGAATTCCGCAGACCATCCAGAATTGGTTGCAAGCATTTGCCATTTTGGCAAGTGGATCGGGGAGAAGCGCCGGATAACTGTTTCCGCGCTTTTACCAGTTATTTGGACTCTATTGGGGAAGCCCTAGGGTTTTTGGGGACATGGCGTGGCTCCGATAACGACGAGCATTTTCTTCAGCGGAAGGCAAGTTCGTCCTTCCATTCGCTGGACCGACAAAGCACCATCGCCTGTGGATAAAGCTTATGGCAAACCGTCTCGGTTTGGCCAACCCTTTCAAGGGGACCCGGTGCCACTGGTCAACAGGGGGCACTGGGTCGATCGGTGGGGGACCTCAGGGGGACCTCGTACGGGAGTCTGTTGGCAATTTAACGAGAACCAGTGCCGGTTTGGGTCAAACTGCCGTTTCAGACACGTTTTTTCAGTCTGCAGTGCCGCTTCCCATGGGTCAGCACGGTGCATGCGGAGGGGAAAAGGAAAGGGGGGGGTGGCTCAGCAAGGGGGCGACACCAGTGAGGGGGGGCCGCGATGGTGCCGTATCTAAATAGATACCCGGACCAGAGAGCGGCATTTTTGATAAAAGGGGGTTTTAGCGACGGTTTTCGGATTCCAGTTCCTCCTCATGAGGTCCCTTTCTCGACCAAGAACTTGCGGTCGGCTATGCTACACCCGGAGCTAGTGGCCGACAAGCTGGCCAAGGAGGTCTCATTGGGGAGAATGGCGGGCCCATTTTCATTTTTACCGGTTGCGAATTTAGTTGTGTCTCCGTTAGGGGTGGTTCCGAAGAAAGAGCCAAACAAGTTTCGGTTGATTCACCATCTTTCGTTCCCAAAAGGCCTGTCGGTCAATGATGGCATCGATCCGGAGCTGTGTTCGGTGGTTTACACCTCTTTTGATGCAGCGGTTCGTTGGGTGCGTTTTTATGGGAAAGGGGCTCTTATGGCCAAGACGGACATTGAGTCCGCTTTCAGGCTGTTGCCCGTTCACCCGGACAGTATTCACCTGCTGGGGTGTTTTTGGGATGGTTCCTTTTTTGTTGATCGGTGTTTGCCGATGGGTTGTTCGATTTCTTGTTTTTACTTTGAGACCTTTAGTACTTTCCTGGAATGGGTGGTTCGGGACGTGTCCGGTTTGGGGTCGGTGATACATTACTTGGACGATTTCCTTTGCGTTGGCCCAGCGGACTCTGGGGTTTGCGGGTCGCTGTTGGCTTCAATGCAATGGGTGATGGGACAGTTTGGGGTTCCGCTGGCCCCCGATAAGACTGAGGGCCCGGCCACTTCGTTGAATTTTTTGGGGATTTGCATCGACTCCGAGTTGATGGAATGTCGGTTGCCGGAGGAGACGGTGGTCGCTTTGAGGGGTGAAATCAAGCTGGCGTTAGCAAAAAGGAAGGTGACGCTACGGGAGTTACAATTGTTACTGGGCAAGCTTAATTTTGCTTGCCGCATAATGCCTATGGGTCGGATTTTCTCGAGACGATTGGCGGGGGCTACGTCGGGTGTGCGGGCTCCTCATCACTTTATTCGTTTGACGGCGGAACACAAGGAGGATCTCAAGGTCTGGCATTCGTTTATGGAGCATTACAATGGGAGATCCATTATATTAGAGGCAGTGGTGAGTAACGCGGATGTGGAAATTTTCACTGACGCGGCGGGGAGTGTTGGTTACGGGGCGTATTGTCAAGGGGCGTGGTGTGCCGGACGGTGGCCGGCCTCGTGGGCGGAGGCAGGCTTAGTCAGGAACTTAGCGCTTTTGGAGCTATTCCCTATCGTCTTGGCGGTGGAGCTTTGGGGGGAGAGTTTCAGGAACAAAAAAGTTAGGTTTCACTGTGACAACTTGGGAGTCGTTCAGGCCATCAATTCCCTGTCGGCGTCCTCCCCTCCGGTGATTGTTCTGCTGAGGCACTTGGTTCTTCGTTGTCTAGGTCTGAACGCTTGGGTGATGGCGGTGCATGTTCCAGGGGTGGAGAATGAGTTGGCTGACGCTTTGTCTCGTTTTCAGTGGGAGCGATTTCGGGAGCTGGCTCGGACGCCTCGTCAAGGGAGAGGATTGCCCAGTGGAGCTATGGAACTTGGTCGCGATTCCGCGAGCCGCTTGATGAAGGCATCTCTGGCCAAGGGTACCTGGGAGTCCTATTCGGCGTCGTGGGAGCTGTGGCTAAGGTGGCTGGAGGTCGCGGGGCCACTGGAGACGGACAAAGAGAGAGCAGCGGCTTTGTTTTGCCTGGTTGGTCATGTTGCCGAGGAAGGTTGGTCAGTGGCAAAAACGTCGCGTTTTCTTTCAGGTTTGGCTTTTGGTTTCAAGGCCCGGGGTTTGGGTGACGTGACAAAGTCATTTGAGGTGGTGCAGGCAATGAAGGGCTTTCGTCGGGGGGCAGTGACAATGGATGGTAGGCGCCCGGTGGTTTTTTCACTTTTGGAGCGTTTGGGGGCGACGTTGCCGGTGGTTTGTTTTTCAGATTTTGAGATAGTATTGTTTCAGTTTGCCTTCTCTTTGGCCTTTTTCGGAGCTTTGAGAATTGGTGAGCTGGTATCCCCCAGCAAGGGTAGGGGGGGCGGTCTGTTGGCGGAGGACGTGCAGCTGAAGGATGGTGGGATTTCATTGGTGATTCGCAGGTCTAAGACTGATCAGCTGGGTAAGGGCAAGTTGCTACATTTGGGGATCGTCCAGGGGTCGCTCATGTGCCCGGTTCGCTGCTTCGAACGTTATAGGCAGGTACGTGGTGGGGGCCGGGGACCCCTGTTAGTGCATGCGGATGGCACGTTTGTGTCTCGTTTTCAATTTACGGCAATCTTCCGCCGTTGTTTGTCGGAAGTGGGGTTAGATTCCTCGCAGTTTGCCCCCCATTCATTTCGGATTGGCGCGGCTACGGAGGCCGCGGGATGGGGATTGGATACGGCAGCGGTAAGGCGAATTGGCAGATGGGAATCGGAGCGTTATCGCTCATATATTCGCCCTCATCTGGTGCTGGTTACCCCGTGACAGTAGTTATTTAAAAAAAAAAAAAAAGGGGAGGGTAGGGGGATACAAGTCGTTTGTGTTTACCGAGTACGGGAAGTGTTTGGCAGGAGTTGCGACAGGGTAGTTATCTCCTCCCGTATTTTCTGTTACTTGCTTTTGCTGTTCTTTACAGGTCCAGTGGCAGAGGCTGGGTAATGGATTTTCAAGCCACTCATTCGTGCACTGGGGCTCCCAGGCTGAGCGGCTCTCCTTCGTGCGAGAGAGCGCAATTAGGGGTGTCCCCGGAAACCTCGGAGGCGCTGGGTGCATTGGAGTCGGGATCAGAGGCAGAAGTGCTATTGGCGACAGTTTCTTTACCGGAAGTCCAGGCGTTCGCCCAATGGGACCGTCCTCAAGAACTGTGTTGGTCCTACATTTTGGGGGTAATGATGTTAGGCCAGCGCCCCATTAGGGAGGCTTATTAGAGGACATAAAGTTTTTGATTTGCTGCGGTCGTGGTCTTTGTTCCCGAGTATGGTCACGGTGTGTCGGTACAATGTCCCCTCGATTGTATTGCGCGGCATGTTAACCTCGATGGTGGGTATCAACCGGCTCGTTTGAGAAGGAAAACAGGGGCGGAATTGATTCGGCTCGTTGTGGTGCGAAATGGGGGTTTTTTTTGCGTGCGCCATAGGGTAATTGGAGCCGGGCGAGAGGGGAGTTTTGGCGTAAGGGACGGGTGCATCTTAAATGGCGGGTCCGGTTTGGATCTTTGGTCATTGACATCTGAAGGGATTGAGCGAAGCATTGGGGCTGTGGGGGCGGGGCGCGCTCAGGAGGAGTCATGGGACGCTTGTCTGAGGGGCCGGGTAATGGGTCCTTGGACTCGGTTGAAATGGATTGGGGGGAGTCATGTTTATGCTTGGCTCTCCAGTTTTATATGATCGGTCCTGGCTGAGGTGGGGGGCTCCTGCAGGGCATGTTCCCTTGGGAGCTGGTTGAATGGTTAGCCCCTGAGGTGGCTCTTGGGCCGCTGAGAGCCGGGGGTGATGGCTGGGGGTAATATGTGGAGGATAAACAGTGTGTGAAGTACTTCGCCAGACCCGGTTTTGTTTGCTTTGGGAAAGCTGAACTCCAAGGACCTCTGCCCCAATTTTGGTTATTCGAGGATAGGCCGAATGGTAAATTGGGTGTACATGCTCATTAGGGCAATGCTTGTTTACTGTTGTTTGTTTGTAATAAAATGGCTAGCTGGGCCAATTATATCCAACCTCTGTCTCAGTGTTCCTCTTTAAGGTGGGGGTGATTGAAAGCGATGGTGGTTGGAATCATTGGTCAGGTGTGGCCAAAGAAGGGTAGGCGCGGCTCAGGTCATTGCTAATGATATATCACAATGTTATTGTATATAATAGGGTGAGACACATAAGAACATGCAACACAAAAGAAATATGACATGAAAATCATTCTGACACAAAGTGGCTTATAGGACCTAATGGCTACACTATCTAAGCCATCAAAAAGGGACAATGCAAATACTTCCTTTATACATCGTTTTGATTTACTCCTGTTCTGGACATTTAACCAAGACCAAAAGAAACATATTGTCTTAAATAACAGGAAGAGAGGTTTTTCCAAGAAACACTTGTTTGTTTTTACTAAATATTCTAAAAAAACTTAGAAAACATTTTTTTTTTTTTTTGTGCAGTAGCAGGCTCAGCTACATTCAGCTGTATTCAGCTGTTCTTCTATTTTAAGTGTGCCACTCAGAAGATTGGCTGCAGTGGTCACATGCCACTCAAAAGTGAGCATCACCATTTAAAATGAACAGCTCCGATTGGCGATGTAAGGGAGCGGCACAGAACCACTACAACCAATCATCGGTGTCTACAAGTGAACGTCATTTGGGAAGTAACAACAGAAAACCAGCGCTGGAGCAGAGGAAAGGAGGAAAGCATAAGTTTTTTTCCTTACTATTTCATTTTATATGAAATTAACAAACTCTAAGAATTTCATTCCTGGTTGCAGTGTGATGTAGAAAAGCAAACCTATATTTACTTATGCCACATTAACATCTAGCTGATCATTTGACTAATGTAATGATGACTTCACCTTTTATGTGGTCAGAGTTACTAGGTCTAACAAAACCTAGATTAACAGTTGAGTGTAAAAATGTTTTAATATCGACACAGTCTTCTATGTAAGTGGGGTCTTTGTGTAACTGCTAAAAAACATTCTTTCTTGCTGAGTTCACTACTAGCTTTCCCTCAAGAAATAATGCTGTGTGTGAAACCATCCTAACACTTAAGAAATTATTCAAATGCAGCACTAAAGATAGTTTTTTATTTTGCTGTTAAACGTGCCACTCTTAGCAATTATATGACTAGTTTCCTGCATTTTTTTAGCAGTTTTTGCTCTCTGCAGGCTCGATCTCTGTCAGTTTTACCCATGTTAAAGGGGTTTTGCCAGGATGTGCCTTATCTGCTAAGAAAGAAATGTAAACAAGCCAAGCTGAGCTGAGACACAGCCAGAGCACAGAGCCTGCATAAGGGATCGTGTGAAATGATCACTCAAATAATCAAACTACAACTAGTGGATTCTGTATACAAAAGACAACACCTTTTCTTCACAGCAGCTTGAAAGCTTCTTCATGTTCTCTGTCATCAGATAAAGCAGGGATCTACTCAGATAATCACACTACAACTAGTGGATTCTGTATTCAAAACACAACATATTTCTACCCGGTGCCTTGAAAGCTTCTTCGATTCCCTTTCATCAGATAACAAGTGTTCTCTGGGCAAGCCCGGTCAGCAGCTCTTGTCAGGTCGTATCTAATAGAAACTTTTAAGAAACTAAGGGCAGGTAAGGCAGCCTGTAGCTCTCTCAGACTGCAATTTTTGCAATCACATATATTTAGAAAAGTGATTAAATACCCGCGTCAACATTACATCGTGGCAAAACCCCTTTAAGCTTATTAATGGATGAAGACTGTCTGCTAGGCCCAAGGTCCTCCTGTACAACACTGGAGATGTAATAGCACCCAAAATCATTTTTGGGACCCATCATTCAGCAATATAGAAATAATCCAAAACTGTGCACACGGAGGTCTGGGCATCATTAGCATTGGATCATAGCACGTTTCCTGGCGATCACCTCTTTTGGTGCATGGTAATATATTTTACATTGATATGGGAATTATATCATTTGCACTCATCTATTATGAGGTTGGTTGCTTATTATAGTGCCATTGCATTTTCATATATACATTAATGGTTTGTTTGGGACGTGATCCTAGACCTCCGTGCTTGTATTTGTCATTTTACCTGGGTGGGTGGGCTTTCTATGTGTTTACTTTATTTTTTGTATTTATTATGTTTTTGCATTTTTATTTATTTTTGCATTCTTTGTATTGGTAAAATTTTGTATTTTCACAATAAAGTTTTGGATATTTTTATATGGGTGGCTCTTTTGTCGTTTTTTCTTGATCTGAGTGGGTAGCCCCATTTACTTTATATATACGTTTCTGCACGTTACCTCGGATACATTGTTGTAGGTTAGTGAAAAAGTGAGGAGCCAAAGACGTTTGGGCAGCAAACTGCAGATCCTCAGGCTTTTATCAGCATACAGACTGAGGTTACAAACTCTTTCCATTACAGTCCCTAAAACAAGCTCCTTCCATTGCAGTCCCTAAAACAACAATTCCACTTTCTGTGCAATATAAATATAATAATGCCACAAGCTGTGTCCCCAGAAATTATCTACATTGTACTCCCGACATTAAATTATTACATGCTATGATGCCTAAAGTTAGTTATTTTTAATACATACTGTGTGTCCTAAAACAATGTTTCACACACTGTAGCAACTGAAAGTAATAATGTTCCACACTGTACCACCTAAAATTTATTGAACTACACATCATACCTCCTTAAATTAGATTACACACTGTACTCTGGAAAACTAGGAGCGACGAGAAGACATGCTGAATGTCTGGTTAGGGAGCTGAGGATGTCTTTTTAACTGCCAGTGTCTGATTATTCAGTTAAATGTGTATCCTAAGAACCTTATTGCAAGTAAAGTTAAGAAAGCCGATTAGGATTCTGCTTTAACCCAGATCCTATGAATTGGATGTTTTTTGTAACAATCTGTTTAGGGGAATCTGAGAAAACCGTCATTATCTCACCCCCTGGTGGTAAAACATATTGAGGGGTAAGTGTAAGGATTATTGGTAGCTCAGGGTAGTAAAAGGCTAGGCTAATCTCAAAATCACTAAGGGTCTATGGCAGGGAGGAGGTTAAGGTGAGATTCCTTGGTGGTCTATAGCATTGTAGGTGTTAATGTAAGGATACTCAGTGGAGGGCAGTGTAAAGGTTAATATATATCTTGTGGTGTAGTGCGATTCAAGGATCCCTGGTGGTTTAGAGCAGTGAAGGGATTATTGTAAACATTAATTGCTGGTGGTTTAATGTAGCAAAAAGGTAAATGTAAGTACCCCTGGTAGCTTAGGACAGTGAAGGGGTTAATGTAAGGATTCCTGGTGATGGGCAATGTAAGGGTTAATGCTACCTACTTCGTGTCCATTGGTTATGCATGTCCCCAGCCCCCTATTTTCTGGGGAGTCAACCTTTGGAGAAAAAATGCGGGGAGGTTTGAAGAAATGCACGAAAACTGTAGGGCTCCTTTCTCCCCTCTCTCTCTTCTCTCTCTCTCTTATTATACCTCTTCCCTCCTTCTACTTTCCCATACCCATTATCATAGGCCTCTTTGGATATTAGTAACCAGATCTCTCAAGCTTAAAGGGGTTTTCTCATCACTGGCTTTTTTTAGATTTGACTGTTGATCTCTTTTCACTTCAAAACAGGGGGTGTCTCTCCCCCATAGGTGAAAGGATTGACATCATCATTCTGTGTGAGCAGTGAGGGAGAGAGACCTCCTGCAGTGTTCATTTCTCATGCCTGGAGAGCTGTCACCTCCCTCCCAGACTGTACTTACTCCTTGTAAGCAGAACACCTGCATTTCTTAACCCCAAAGACCTTATTCGTAAGCTTTTTTACAAACAGCCTGAAATGATGAAACACATGGAGGAAAAGCACTCTTCCCCCTTCGTTATTGGGCAGGAAGGGGGGGAGCAGAGGGGATAGGCTGTGTTATATGGGGGAGAGTGAAATTTGCGCTAAGACTCGTAAAAAATTTACCCAAACATTCACATAGGGGCCCGGGGAGAAAGATGGGTCAAGAGCTTTTTTAACAGACACAGTCAGGGAAAAGAAAGCTGAGGAAACCCATTTTCAAATTTCAATGTAAACAGCTCAGAAGGAGTAAGCAGAATGCAGGCAGCCCCTCACGAAGGGTGCGTGTCCCTCAAGGGGGGACAGCCAAAGGCTGAATGGTTTTCAGTCAGCAAATCACAGAAAAAAGGGGGGGTTTGGGCCCCACCCCAGGGGCAGTTTTTAGGTGTAGATCACACAGTTTACTTATTTGCTAACAAATGTTTAGGTAATACAAACCAATTGCATAAGTACTTATTTTTTTTTACTGTCCCCATCATTAGAAATACGATCTTTATAGCGAGAAAACCCCTTTAAGATACATCTTATCTTTGTTTTACAGGTTTTATTAGTGGTGAATAAAGAAGTAAAAAGTTAAAGGGGATTGTGCCATGAAAAATACGGTTTACAAATCCTTGATTATGATTTTTTTTTGTATTTATACTTAAGAAACATTCATAATCACCAGATATTCCAGGAATAATGTTAATATAGTGCTACCTGCTGCTTCTTTTCAATGTTTCACTCTCTCCACCTCAGTAAATGTGCCAAGGTGTACATGTCCCCATAGTCTTACTCATCTCTCTTCTCCAGAAGTTATGTTGATGGATTCCTGGTGTCCCTGAAGCTGCTGCATTTTCTCTGCTATTTATAGGAGATTCTATCCAATTGTAATTGCAATTCCTTCCTTTATCAACAGAGTATATTGTGCTTTTAAATATTGGATGGTTACATTCATAAACGCAATAAAATCTACCGTATATACTAGAATATAAGCCGAGTTTTTTGGTCCAAAAAATTAGCTGCAAATGCTGTCCTCGGCTTATACCCGAGTTGCTGTCAGCGCTCGGGTGCCGGTAGGGACACTTCACCTGTACGCAACTGGGAGTCGAATACAGCTGAAGACCGAGTAAGCTGACAGCGGCCGGGCGCTGCTGTGACCCGTGCGCGGTCGTCGATATTTGCAGCTGTATGCGACTCTGGGGGCACAACGCGAAACTTATTGTGGAGCAGAGAGCGAGCACTTCCTGCTCCGCAATAAAACTCCGGAAGGCTGCAAGCAGACTCCGGCACAGGCAGTGTGCGATGACATCACGCTGTCTGCGCAGCCTGATGACATCACGCCGCCTGTGCCAGAAGACGGAGAGCCTGGGAGTCGGAGCAGCGGGGGAGTGAGGTAAGTACTTGTATTCTTTTTTTAAACAAGCCCTGCCTATGGGGGAACATATATCTGCCTAAAATAGCCTATACCTGCCTCTACCTGCCTATAATAGCCTATACCTGCCTATATCTGCCTAAAAGGGGACATATACCTGCCTAGAATAGACTATACCTGCCAAAAAGAGCCAATACCTGCCTATAATTGCCTATATCTGCATATGCGGGGACATATACCTGCCGATAATAGCCTCTACCTGCCTATGGGGGGAACATATACCTTCCTATAATAGCTTATACCTGCCTATGAGGGGACATATACCCGCCTATAATAGCCTACACCTGCCTATAATAGCCTACACCTGCCTATAATAGCCTACACCTGCCTATGGGGGAACATATACCTGCCTAAGAGGGGACATAAACCTGCCTATAATAGCCTATACCTGTCTATAATAGACTATGCCTGCCTATGAGGGAACAAATACCTGCCTATAATAGCCTACACCCGCCTCCGGGGGAACATATACCTGCCTATAATAGCCTATATCTGCCTATAATAGCTGATACCTGCCTATGAGGGGACATAAAACTGCCTATACATGTTATTGGGGACATATACTTGCCTATACCTGCCTATGGGGGACATTAAACTGCCTATACCTGCCTATGTCATTATATTGGTATCCATTTTTAACTTTGAAATTTACCAGTAGCCGTTTGCATTTTTCCACCCTAGGCTTATACTCGGGGTCATAAAATTTTTCCCCCATTTTTTTTGTTGCAAATGTAGGTGCCTCGGCTTATACTCAGGCTGGCTTATACTAGAGTATATATGGTACTTTTTTTTATAAGAATCAAACTCCATATATTTTGTGTAAAAATTAGAGTGATTCTATGGTGCATACTTATAGAGCCTGCCTGCTGGGGTGATAATTGTTAAATCTCTTAACTAATTTAGATCCTGTATTGGTACTGGCATTACACTTGTATACTTTGCTTGCTTGGAGTGCCTAAGGAGTTAAGTTTCCTAAGTTTGCAGGTTTGGTGGTTAGCACTGGTGCTTTGCTGCCCTGTGTCCAAACCTGACTTCTCCAGGAAATTAAGCCTCCAGTGGGCTATCAGACTCACCTTTGCATGGGTTCAGGTGGCTTTTCTAAAAAAAACAAACATAAGTGCACTGCTGCTTATTGCTGGGACACTAATTATTGGATACATAATGATTGCAATGTATCTTGGGGGTTGTTATGTGCCAGAATTTTCAATAAAGTTGTGACTGACCCTGAAGAAGAGAAAGGTGTGTTGCCTTTATATTGAGAATGTTTGGATTAGAGCTATCAGTAGGTGCACATATCTATTGATTCATCATCATGTCCCCTATTTCGAATGTTTTATCAACAAAAAAATGATAAACATGCAAAATATTTATTAAAGGGGCAGATAAATCACACAGAATTTTCAAGAGGCTGTACATCCTCTTTCAAAAGTTGAAGTGTAGTTTTAAGCATTCTAAATTAAAATATATAGTTCTTTCTAAATAATTGTGCCACAATTTATTGCTGGTTGATAAAAACAGAGAGGCACTAACAGTTTACAAATGTAGTAAAAAAAAAGGTGCCAAAAGACCACAAATCTGAAGTGGTTGTGCTAAAACTAGACATGGCACTACGTAACACCTATCACTATCAGATACTTCACCGATTGAAAGATGAACAAGTGCTGCACTGAGATGGAACTCGCCTTTTGCCTTTGGACAGGCACCAAATGCAATTGGGACTGTGAATTGCGAAAAATGGCTCCTCTAGTTTTTTTTTTAAATAATTACATTGACAGCATTAACTTATTCTTTGGCTCTCAGTTTGCTGTTTTATGCTCTCACTTGCTACTGCTGGTCTGACAACATGCAATAATATCTCTGCCCGAAGCACTCCGTAGCCTCTTGCAGCATCTAGTTGCCATGTTAACAGGATGATGATCATTTATTTTCGGGCGGCCCCCCAACCCTTTTTTCAAACCAGGGACCAGTTTGTGCACAAAAAAATTTTTTCCAGGGCCCCAGGGGGGGGTTTGGGGGGTTTTTGGGGGGCGGGGTTTATTAGGGGGGGGGTTTAAAGGGAGGGGGTCGGATGTTTGGGAATAAAAACCACACAAAAAAAACCCCAAAAAGGGTTTTACTGGTTTTTTAAAGGGGTATCTTTAATTGCAAAAACCATATTTTTAACTGGAGACTGATTGTCAGCCCCTGTGGGTCACAAAATTATATTAATAAGGGCTGACCCAAAGAGCTTATAACCCAATCTGCAGAAAAAATTGATCAGCTCTGGGGGGTCAGCATTATCCCATGTTATAATATAATGGTTTAATCAGCTCTGTCATTATAGAATATATGGCCCTGTAATAATAAAAAAATTTAAGCCCCCCAGTAGTGATAGGGATACAAAAGCTCCCCCATTAGTGATAGTGATACATATTTCCCCCAGTGTGAAAGTGAAACATAGGCTGCCCAGTATGAAAATAAAAACATGGGCTGCCCCTGTAGGGGATGACACATAGCTCCCCTTTTAAAGTGATAATAAACATGGGCTGCCCCAGTAGTGATACATAGCTCCCCCCAGTCGTGCTAGTGATACATAGCTCCCTCAGTGTGGTAAAAAAACAAAAGCTCCCCCAGTGTGATAATGAAACAAAAGCTGCCCCCAGTAGTGATAATAAAAACATAGCGGGCCCCAGTAGTGATAATAAAAACTTTAAGCTCCCCCCAAGTAGTGATAATGAAACAAAAAGCTCCCCCAGTGGGTGAAAATGACACATAGCTCCCCCCAGAAAGTAAAATAAAACCCAAGCTCCCCAGTAGTGTTTAATAAAAACATAGCTGCCCCGTATGATAATGAAACATAGTTTCCCCCCGGGTAGGGGATAATAAAAACTAGCGGGCCCCAGTATAAACCCAATAGCTGCCCCCAGTATTTGAAATAAAACCCATAGCTGCTCCCAGTAGGGGATAATAAAAACATAGCTTTTTCCCCCCCCAGTAGTGAAATGAAAACAAGCTGCCCCCCGGGAAAAGGGGAAAATAAAACCCATAGCTGCCCCCAGTATTGATAATAAACCCATAGCTGCCCCCAGTAGTTGATAATGAAACATAGCTCCCCCCAGTGGTGATAATGAAAAATTAGTTTTTCCCCCCCAGTATTGAAAATTTGAAACATACGCCCCCAGTAGTGAAAAATTTGAAACAAAGCGGGCCCCCATTTTTGAAAAAGAAACATAGCTGTCCATTAGGGAAAATGAAAATAGCTGCCCCCATTTAATGAAAAATGAAACATACCCTTGCCCCCATAGTTTAAGAAACATAGTTTCCCCAGTAGGGGAAAAAGGGAAACTTAGCTCCCCCCCCTAGTATAATAAAAACATAGCTGCCGGGTAGTGATAATAAAACATAGTTCCCCCCAGTGTGATAATAAAAACAAAAGCTGCCCAGTATTGAAAATGAAACATATCTTTTTTCCATTTAGGGGAAAATTTAAAAACATAGTGCCCCAGTGTGATAGTGTTTACATAGCCTCCATTTAGTGATAGTGATCCCCATAGCGGGCCCCCAGTAGTGAAAATTAAACACATTGCTCCAGTAGGGGATAAAAAAAACTTTAGCTGCTCCATGTGATAGTTTTTTACAAAAGTTTGGCTCCGTAGTGATAGGGGAAAATAGCTCCCCCAAATAGGAAAAAGAAACTAGCTGCCCCCAGTAGTGATAATGAAAACATAGCTCCCCCAGTAGGAAAAATTAAAAACTTTAGCTCCCCCAAAGGTAGTGAAAATGAAACAAAGCTCCCCCCCAGTAGTGAAATTTGGAAACAAGCTCCCCCAAGTAGTAAAAATGAAACATAGTTTTTTCCCCCCCAGAAAGTGATAATGAAACATAAGTTTTCCCCCAGTGTGATTTTGAAAACATATTTTGCCCCCATTTAGTGATAATAAAACATAGCGCTCCCGGGAAAGTGATAATAAAAACATAGCTGTTCCAGAATTTGATAATGAAACATGCTTCCAAAAGTGATAGGGGTTACATAGCTGCCCAGTAGTGATAGTGTTTACAAACTGCCCCAGTGTGAAAAAGAAACAAAAGCTTTTCCAGTAGTGATAATGAAAAATTTGCTCCAGTAGGGGTAGTTTTTTACATACTGCTCCAGAAATGTAGTGATCCATACTGCCCCGGGTAGTAAAAAATTGGAAAACCATAGCTCCCCCTCCTTAGTGAAAAAGGAAACTTTAAGGCCTGCCCATTAGTGATAAATAAAAACATGGTTTCCCCCCAGTAGTGATAATGAAACAAAAGGTTCCCCCCCCTTAGGGGATAATAAAAACATGTCCCCCAGTATTTGATAATAAAAACAAAGCCCCCCATTTTTTTGAAAAGAAACAAAATTTTGGCCCCCGTAGTGATAAAAAACATGGGCCGGGCCCAGTAGTTTTTTAATAAAACCCCAATAGCGTTCCAGTAGTGATAATGAAACATAGCGGGCTCCAGTGGGTTTTCCGGAAACAAAGCTCCCCCCCCAATTTATTTGAAAATGAAAAAAAGCTGCTCCATAGTGAAAATAAAAACCCAATAGCTGCCCCCGGGTAGTTGATTGTGGGTAACATACCCTGCCCCTGTATTTATGAACATAGCTGCCCTGTATTGATAATGACACATAGCTGCCCCCAGAAAGTGATACATAGCTCCCCCTGTAGTGAAAAAGGAAAAGACTCCCTGCCCCGTAGGGATCTGCGGGCCCCCAGTAGTGAAAATGATACATAGCTAACCCCAAGTAGTGTTAATGAAACTTAGCTGCCCCCAGTATGTTTTAATGAAACATACTCCCCCCAGTAGTGAAAAATAAACATAGCTCCCCGGGATGAAAAATAAAACATAGCTGCCCCCAGTAGTGATAAAGAAAATAGCGGGCCCCTTTTTTGATAGTGATACATAGCTCCCCCTGTAGGGGATGACACATAGCGCCCTGTAGGGGATAAGGGACCCCATACGCCCCTGTAGTGAAAAAGGACAATAGCTGCCCCGGGAGTGATACAAAAAGCTCCCCCCATTGGGTGTAATGATCCCATACCTGCCCCATTGGGTAAAACAAAGCTCCCCCCCGTGTGAAACATAGCTGCCCCCCAGAAAGGGGAAAACATAGCTGCCCCAGTATTGATACATAGTAGCCTGCCCCCCTGTATTGATAAGAAACATAGCTGCCCCCAGTAGTGAAACATAGTTTGGCCCCAGTGGGTGAAAAGTGATAAAATGGCCCCCCCCGGGTAGCAGGGGCGTGGGCTGGGCGTTTTTTTTCCCGGGGCTCGGGCCCCGAAAAAAAACCCCCTGTCCCCCCAAAGTCTCCCGGGCTCCGGGCCCCCGCTCCCAACCCGGGGGGGCCTGGAGCACCGACTGGCTCTTCGGGCATGTGCTTTGCGGGACGCACCCACAGCTGAGGGCTTCTGCGGAGCAGAGAGCGGGGCCGCTCCCTGCTCCCAAAACAGTTTCGGACCGCCCCCCCGGGGTCCGACCAGCGGGGCCGCCGGGCCCAAAAACAGCGCTGAGGACCCGCCGGGGCCCCGTGCGCCCCCACCCGGCAGCTTTCGCGATTGATGTGATGTCATCGCGACGCTGCCTGCCTGGGGCGCATAGCGCGTAAAAGGGGCCGTGCCCCCAGGGGGGGCTGCCGGGAGGACCCGCGGGTAAAGAGGACGGGGGGGCTGCCCCCGGGGGATTTTAAGGTGAGTTTTAAATGTTTGTTTTTTTTTATAGGGGTTTTAATGCCTAGAGCCCCCATTTTTTACTGCCTGTCCCCCTATAATGCCTGCCTGGGGCCCCCATATACTCCCTGTGGCCCCCATACCCCTGCCTGGGGCCCCCCATACCCCCGGGCCTGTGGCCCCCCATATACTGCCTTTTGGCCCCCAAAATCCCTCCCCTGTGGCCCCCAAATTTTACTCCCTGGGGCCCCCCATATCCCCTGCCTGGGGCCCCCCCCAAATCCCTCCTGGGGCCCCCCATATCCCTGCCTGTCCCCCTATAGGCCTGCCTGTGGCCCCCTTTCCCGCCTGCCTGGGCCCAACCAAAATTATGCCTGCCGTGCCCCAAAAATCCCCTGCCGTGGCCCCCAAAATACTGCCCGTGGCCCCATAAAATTTCCTGGGGCCCCCAAAAACCCTGCCTGGGGCCCCCAATATCCCGGCCTTTTCCCCCTATATGCCTCCCTTTGTCCCCCCCCATACCCCCGGGCCCTGGGGGCCCCCATTACGGGGCCTGGCCCCTAAAAATGTGCCTGTGGCCCCCAAATACAGCCTGTGACCCCCATATACAGCCAGTGGCCCCCATATACGGCCTGTGGCCTCCATATCCAGGAAATGTGCCCCTAATCCCTGCCTGTGGCCCCCATATCCCTCCCTGTGCCCCCCATATCCCTGCCTGGGGGGCCCCCCATAACGCCTCATTGACCCCATATACTGCCTCAGGGGAACCCCCATATTTCTGCCTCATGCCCCTATAAAACCTTCTTGTGGGCCCCCTATATACGGGCCTCAGTGCCCCCATATCCCTTTGCCTGTGGCTCCATTACTGCCTCGGGGGCCCCTATGTACCTCCCCTTGGGGGGCCCCCATTTTATTTTCCCTTCCCCCCCTATTTTACTGCCTGTGGCCCTTTTATCCCCGGGCCTGGGGCCCCCCATATACCTGCCTGGGCCCCATATACCTCCCGGGGGGGCCCCCCATATATCTGCCTGGGGCCCCCATAAAATCTGCCTGGGGCCCATTTTACTGTTTTCAGTGCCCCTATATACCAAAACTAAAGGGGAAACTGCTATCCTATAATTAAGGAGTTGCGGGAAAAATGTGGGGAAATTCTAAGTATTTGTGCCCAAACTGAGGGCCCGAGTTTTGGGGCCCGGGGGCAATCAGCAAAAAGGTTTTAACCGGAAAAAAGAAGAAAAGGGAAATGAACAGGGCTTATCAGAAAAGAGGGTCTCCGGTGAGTCACTAAATGAAACCTGAAGTGTAATCACTTAAATGTCTGAAAGAGGGGCCTAAAATACAACTAGTATTTTACCACTATTGGCCCCCTGAAAAGCCGGTAATATATGTCTCTGGGGGCCGGGTGTGCAGTGGTTTACCCAAAATGGGGGGGTTCGTTCATTTCGGGGTTTGGCAGGATTTTTTGGGAGCCTTAAGTAGTAATATTTTGGGGTCTTGGTTTTGAAAAGGAGGGGTTTTTAAAGAAAACAATCACTTGTCTGGTAGATTTGCTCCATTTTGGTAGGGGGATTTTTTGGGTTGACGTTTGGGGGATTGTAAAATATGAAGGGGGAGAAGTTTTTGAAAAAGTAAATTTGTCATTGTGTTTTTTTCAGTACAGTGACTGCTGAGGGAGAGGAAAAGGGGGATCTGGTGGGATGTGAAAAAAAAATTATGACGGGAAAACAAAAGGGGTTTTTTCTCTTTAAAAAAAACCCGCGGGTTTCCCCCAATTTTGGGGGGCGCAAAAAAATGTCGTTGAACCCAGCCCAAACCCGAAAAACAAAAGGGGCCCCGAGCCCCGGATGTTTTAGGACCCTAGCAATGCCCCTGCCCTGTAGTGATAATGACACATAGCTGCCCCAGTAGTGACCCCTATTTTTCCCCCCAGAAGTGTTTTTTTGTTTTACATAGCCCCCAGTAGGGGATAGTAAACCCCCAAGCTCCCTCCCTTAGTGATATAATACATAGCGCCCCCGTAGTGATATTTGATACATACTGCCCCCAGTAGTGATAGTGATACATAGCGGGCCCTCAGTAGTGATATGATCCCAAACCGGGCCCCAGTAGTGATAGTGATAATAGCTGCCTCAGAGGGAAATTAAATATATAGCTGCCACTGTAGGGAAAATGTACTACGGGCCCCCAGAAATGATAGCAAACCCCCATTTAGGAAAAGCGGGCCCCCCAGAAAATTTTGAAAAAGGCTGCCCCCATTAGGGGATAGATAGTTTGCCCCCAGTTGTGATGGGGTTCCCCCAGAAAATGATGGGCGGGGCCCCCAGTAGTGATAGAAAAGCTGCCCCCAGTAATGTAGCTGCCCCCTTAGTGATGCTCCCCCCCAATTAGTGTTTAATTGCCCCCCATTTAAGTTTGGGC